>CVRI01000064.1:1298861-1310846 GCA_900005825.1 Clunio marinus | reverse complement strand
AATCAATTAGTAAAGAAAATTAAATCAAATCTCACCTAAAATTAATTTCTGTGCTTTATAACTTTGAACTTTTTCGGTTTTAAAGTAAGTTGAGTTCACTGATTGCACACTAAACTGTACAAATCACGGTAAATTCCGCACCATCTCACAAAAAAATCATCGTCTTCATCAGGAATAATTCTGAACAGCGAAATGCTGATTGTGGCCGCTGGAAATAACTTAATTGAAGCGTGGTCTGCCAACAATGAGAATAAGCACCCGAATTTACTCATTGGCAGTCCAATCACTCGTTTCTTTAAACTTCGACGTCCCACTGGGATAAAGTTTGACTTTGAGACCGTAAGAGATGTTAGTGATCACCGTAGAATGATTCATACTAATTCATGATTCGAGTTATTCTTAGGTCACGACACTGCAAGCGGTGTTGTTTGAAATTCAATTGCTGAAAGCAAAAGAACCTGAGAGTGAAGCAGAGAACAGTTCAACTGATGCTCAGGGTCGGTTAAAACCAGGTGGACCTGAAAGTTATGCAGATCTTGATTCACAAATGGGAGTTCCTGAGTTCAGTAGAGATGAAGTTAATGGAATTTTACCGAAAGATCGACGTGGATCTCAAGGTCTTCGAAGTATCTTGTTGAAAGGTGAAATGAGATACTTGAAAGACGTCAACATGTTGGTTTTCCTTTGCAGCCCTTTGTAAGATTTCAATTTTGTTCATAAATTTAATTTAATTTAATTTAAAACTTAAAGAATTAATAATTTGGATGAACTTCGTGAAATGGGACTTTACTTAAATGATCTGAACCCGCATGGACTCAGTCGTGAAATGGTTTTCTCTGGGTTTTCTCATTATTCGCGTCTTGACTTGATGTGTGAACGTGAAGAGAATCGAGCGGAAGAGTTGGAAACTTCTTTGAATCTTGCTGACTCTTGGAAGAAACAGGGCGATGAACTTTTGTATTCGATGATTCCAAGAACAGTCGCTGATCGACTACGTAATGGACAAGACCCATTGACGACATGCCAGACTTTTGAAGAAGTCACAGTGATTTTTGCTGAAATCCAGGAAGCTGACAATACTGAACACAATCAAATTCAATCGGCAATGAATACAGTGACGACTCTCAATGCAGCATTCTCAGCATTTGATGAGTTGATTCAATCACCTTACGCTTACAAAGTGGAAACTGTTGGAAAAGTTTACATGGCAGTGTCTGGTGCACCTGACGAGAATCCACTGCACATACAACATGCTGCTGACCTTTCACTTCAAATGCTTGACAGCATCAAAAATCTTCAAATTGATGGCGTCACTGTCAAAATTGGTAAATTTTATTATTTAATAAATTCTCTGGATATTCTCCGAATTCAGAGAAACTTTTTTGCCGTTCTTTAGGTTTTCATTCAGGTTCCGTTGTCGCTGGCATTGTTGGATTAAAAGTTCCACGTTATTGTTTGTTCGGCGATACTGTCAATACCGCAAGTCGAATGGAGAGCAGCGGGGAATCAAATCGAATCCAAGTTTCAGGACACTCAGCCAAAAAGTTGAAGAAGTTGGGATACCGCGTCACTTATCGTGGTCTTGTTACAGTTAAGGCAAGACATAAATCCTTCATTAAAACTTTTTCCATTAAAATTATAGAAAACAAAAAATTATTTCGATTACAGGGAAAAGGCGAAATGGAAACCTTTTGGCTTGAAGAAGGACCTGACGACATTTCATCCCATCGACGAAGTAGCGGTACAAACATCAAAACAAAATTTTAGAAATGTTAAATGGAAACTAAAAGTGCCTCTCAATGTCCATTTCTTAGGCTTGGAGGAGAAGTTCAGGAGAGAATCAAATACCAAGATTATGTTGAACGACGAGGAAATTAATGTTTTTATTTAAATAAAAAGCTTCGAAATGCTGAAGCTACAAAACTCACTCAGTGTGTAAATGTGGAAGCTTTAAATGTGAAAACTTTCTCTGAATAAGAATAAAAATTAAAGTGCAATTGTGGAGATGATGAAAGAAACTTTACAGGGCTAACCGAAATTGAAACTCAAGGAAAGAGAAGTCAAGAAAGTAAACAAACTTAATTGTAATAGAAATAATTTATTGACAAATAAAAAATTGTCTCAATTTAGAAATGTCAGAAGACTTTTATTAAAAGTGGTGAAAATAATTACGAGCAACTGCACGCATCAATTGTGTTCGTTTTGATCCATTTTAAGTATCGATTTACTCGTGCATAAACGCCTGGGTAGTCTTTTTTCGCCTGGGAAGAAATACGAAGGGTTAAATTAAGATAAATTACATTTGAAAATTAAATGATATGAAAAGCGACAGCTTAGATACTTTGGGGAAATGTAAATTTCCTTCATATTTCAATGACTTTTAAAAATTAAAATTATTTCAGGCAATAATTTTAAAAGGCATTTGAAAAGCAAAAGTAAGGAAGAATCTTCTTCTTAAATGGCTGTAATAACGATTATTATAGTTTAAGTAAATAAATCAACTTACACATCCATCGCCCCACGACACAACACCAACAATTTCATGAATTTGTTTCTCGCTGTCAAAAACATGAAGGGGTCCTGGAATCGACATAATAGGAAACAATTATCATCAATTAAGGAATCGATTTTAAGTTGGCGACTTACCACCACTGTCGCCTTGGCAACTGTCCTTCTTTCCCTCTTCAAAGCCAGCACAAAGCATGTTTTCAGTAATTCTACTTGATGCATATCCAGTTGCCTTACATTCACTGTTTGTCATAATAGGAACTACAACTTCTTGCAATGTGTTTGATACATCACCCCTGAAGGAATATTCTGTTAATTAAGCCTTCTAGATCATTTTTAATTAAACAAAAACTTTACCCTTCCTTCAATGTTCCCCAACCTGTGACGATTCCCTGAAAATTAAAAAATTAACTAAAGATTCAGATGAATTATAAGTTTCATTTACATCACTGTCACTGTAAGTCTTGCCAGATTTTGCTAAGCAAACTGGATTTAAAATTCCTTCAAACTCAACAGGTTCATCAAGTTGAACGAGTGCAATGTCATTATCGTAGTTTGATTGTGAGTAACGTGGATGTTTTACAATTCTCTTCACCTTAAAATATTTAATGAGAAAATTATATTTTGTGAACAATAAAGCTCAATTGATCTTTCACCTTTCTCGTAATCGTTTTTGATTCAGTTGAAATCGATCTGTCATGTTCAAGAAGACGTACCGATAATCTCGTTGGATTAAATCCATGAACACAGTGGCTTGCCGTCTGATGTGAAATAAATCTTTCTCATGTTTTTTTATTCATCATATTTATCCGTTAACTTACTGAAAAATGATTGATTATTTATTAATGTTTTTCAATCTTTTATATTGTTTTTCCCTCACCCAGAACATATCTGTCGTTTATAAGTGCTGCACCACAGTAGAATCGATTTGAATATAAAAGCATTGCCATCCAAGGATATTGATTGATGCCTGTTTCAGTGCCACCCACAATTCTTCTACCATTTGCTTTTCCACATGAACACTCTTCACAATCATCTGGTGGTACAAGTGGAGGAGTTGGAGTTGTCGTTGTAATCCCTAAAATATATTGAAGCCACTCTAAAAATGGATTTCGTTCATCTCTTTGCCTTCCTTGTCGCCATTTATAAAACATTGAGATGTTAATGTTTGAATCAATTAAATTGTCATCTTTCAAGGAATTGAAATAATCTTCATAGTCAAGAGAAACCTTCTGAAAGATAATTAAAATATCTTTATAAATGAAAAGATATTTTTAAAGCATTTATGAGAATAAATCACAGTGAGAGGCATTGAAACGTCAAGTAAAATTTGACTACCCTAATTTCTTACATGATTACATCAACCTTAAATTCATTTGATAAACTTAGCAAATATTTATTGTTGCGTGACACGCGTTATACTCACATTACCAACAACGCTGGAAAGTATCAGCACACATATGAGAAGCTTCATCCAACTCGTTATCATCACGACACAGAATCAATTTATTTGTCTGAAAAAAGTTTTTTTAAGGGATTTCGATTAATGCAAACTGTCAAAATTTGTTCATTAATCAAAGTCTCAAAGCTTCTTCAGCTTTCATGATTCTACTGAACTCAGATGAATCATTAATCGAAAGCTGATTTCATTTTGTTATCATTGGACATTTCCAATCCCCTCATGATAAATTGATACAATTCAAAGAAGCTGCCGATGAACTAAAAATTGTAAACAAATTAGCATTTTATAATGAAACGTGAGTCATTGACGCAACGTCGTCGAAAACAAAAGTCAAGCAGCATACGATTATTGTTATGATCAATAATGTTTAAGTGGTCAACTTTTTAATCGAACTCGCTAATTGGTTTCTTTGAACAATTTTTTTTTGCTTCTGCTTGCTTCACTTTCTTTTCAGCAAATTATTTCGTCGTCGATGATAACTGTAACTTCTTTGTTGATCACACAAGGCTAACCAATTATTACTGTCTACTTTTTCATGAAATAAATAAATTTAACTGAAGATTTTAATATATTCACAAACTTAAAATTCATCAATCTCATCAAAACTTTCTTTGGCAAAAAACATGATTTTTTTCGTGTTAATTTTCCTTTATGTTTTATTAACCTTGAAGCTTTCACGCGGCAATGTCATAAAAATGTCTTCACATTTATTATGCTTTAAAGCACTTCGTATGTTGATGTAAATCTTCATAAAAATTTTATTTTCTCTTAACTTTTGTCTTATGCGGCTCAAATATATTGTCTGAGATTACTTAGGGTTGATTTAAGTCAACACGCACATACGTACCTTGTTAAAGTTAAGGTTGATTTAGCTTCCTGAGCGTTCTTTATCCACCTTTTATTTTTCAATTGTATTCTTAATAGCAGAGATGAGAAAACGTGTTTAAAGCTTAAGTCTTAAATGACTTATCTAACAAAAGAAAAGAACAGAAAAACTTTCCGGGTTGAAATAAAAATAATTTTATCTGGAATTACTCCGATGCTTCACGAGAGCCTATTTTATGCAAACTGAAAGAAAAAGTTTTTTCTTTCTTTCTTTAAAGAAAAAAAGCCGATTTAAAGAGACGTGATATGAAGAATATAAGAAGAGCGCCAGTGAGAAAACCAGATATCAATTTGAATTCGTTTAAAGTGCTCAAGAGAGTGTGAGTTGGTAAATCGAAAAACTGAAAAAGAAAGATAGAAAGAAATCAAAAACGAAACATGCCAAAAGTGTGTCAAAGATGCCGTTCATTATTTTATTTATTTTGTTTTCGGAAAAGAATATAATTTGAAGTTGTCGCGTTGAATTAATGTTAAAGCTAAGCGTTTGCAAGGTACAAAATTTGACTGTTGAAATTTATTTTAAATCCTGATTTAATAAAAGTTAAGCTGATCAAAATGATTTCAATAAAACAAACAGATAAAAATCTTATGGAACTCCATGTTAACAGTCTTTGGTGGAAATTTCCTACCAAGAATTTAATTCTTTGAGGAAATCTTTTTCTTTCCTGACGAATGAAAGCTAACGATACCAGATATTTGATTGCTGAGAGCTTACAGCAAAGCTTTTTAAGGTGAAATTACTCATTTAAAGCTCTCTTCATTCAAAAGTCCTACAAAAATAGGGAAATTACAATTCTTGAAGGAGCAAACCTTTCTTAAAGTACATAAATCGCATGAAAACTTCATTATTCAGATATTTTTATTATGCAAATGCAAATTAATGCTTCAAAAGCTTCTTTCATTTATTTACTCTGGAACAAGATGCAAAATATTTATCAAAGTTGAAAAAATCTTTTTGCATATTTTATCGAATTTCATTCATGACTCATGTTGAATCTCACAGTTCCAAGAAGATTAATGTGAAAAATGTCTGAATAATAAATATGAAAAGAAAATCTTAGAAATACTCTCGGTGAACAGCATAACTGACCCCGACAATGTCAATGTTTTGGATTTGAGTGTTTGCAAATTGCAATTGAAGCTGTTTCAAAGCGGAGATGAAGTTAACGAAAAAGATTTCCATGCAATAAAGTAAAACATTTTTATATGACAGCAATTAATACTTTTACTACTATTTGTTTCAACGATTAAGCTCTCAAATATCTCAGCACACTTCACAGTTGGGGTTACAATGTTGAATAAAAGCTTCAAGCTTAGCTTTCAAATAAAAAAATATGTTTTGTAACATTTATTGAGATTGTAAACAAAGTTGCTCGAAGACGACAGAAGGAAACTTGAGCAGCATCTTTGTTTTCATAGTTAAATGTTTTTACTCTTTAAGAAGAGAATTGTTTGGAAATTTAATTAATTCCGGTAATTAAATTACTTACAAGTTTTAGATCAGTAATTAAAGTTGCAAGTTCATCTGATGACAAAGAACTTCTTTCAAGTTTCAAAAAGTTTCTTAAAGGTTTAGTTTAAGAGTTCAAGTCTCGATTACAAAATTATCTTAACTTGTTATGCAAGTTTCTTCATTATTTTAATGTAATGCTCAAAAAGTTTTATGAAATGTTTATTAAGTATAAAATATGTGAAGTATCGAGCGACGACATCAAAATTGAGAAAGTTTTAATAAAGTTAATTATTATTCATGTCGAGTGAGTTGGTAGAATGTCGTCGAAAGATTCAAATAACTTTGAATCCCTTCCTCGGTTATACGACCTTTGTTAATGAAAATTTACGACACATGACAGTCATGCCAGCAATGATGAATACTACCAAAAAAAAGTAATTTAATAAATATTTCAAGCTCATGTTCAAAATTAATATGATTCTAATTTATTGTGCGCATCGCACCCGCATCAAACAAGCGACATCGACGACGATGTTCATCGTAAATATTTTCAAGTTAATTGCAATTCCGTTCTCTATTGTAGGTTCCGATAACAAAACTTCTATCTATCTATGTTGTTGTAAATATTATTATTAGTTCCTCTTGACCCAGTTTCATACATATTTGTGAAGTGCGTAAGTATTTTCTTCTCTAACATCTTTCTCGTCAAACAAAGATGATTGAAAGAAAGCTTTTGATTTAATTGTGCTTTTAATTTGTCGTCTGCTTCTTCTGTTTAAGGACGATACATTTGAAACAATTTCCATGACACTGAAACGAGATGTTTACACAACCTTCGACAGAGTAAAATTTAGTACAAGTTCAGGTGACACCTTCCTGATAATGACATGAACAACGCGTGTAAATTTACCGTCATAGCGATTGAAGTTTTTCCTACGTCTGCTGCTTTGATGTTTAAAGTATCGAATTACGCAATGAGATTGTTGATGATGTTAATTTAATTTTGATAGGAAGAAAATGTTTTACACAAAGATACTTTCAATCATTCCTTTTGCATCATTGTATGTAAGCAAGTAACTTAAGGAATTCCATTAAAAGCGAACATTGAAAAGAAACAACCAAAATCCAGTTAAAATCCGTTAAATTTATCACAAAAATAAATTGACTAAAGTCCACACGGAGATCGGAATTCGTTGGAATATTTTGTTAAGTGCAAAAAAAATGAGAGAGGGAGAGGGATGCGTTATTATTAACTTGAATGGTCCACATTTAAGCTTACGACGGTGTCATTTCCTCTTGATTTTTGCGCAGCCTCTCGAAATTTTTATGTAAATTTTATTTAATGTCACATTTATAAAATTGAGTCGAATTTTATGATCCACCCGATATCGATGAAAGCCACAGAGAGACATGCAGACAAACGAAAGATCTCAAAAGATCGATTAACCAACACAAAATCCTGTTTCATCGTTGAATGAAATCACGATACTCAAAGCAAACCCTTAGAGTCGCAACCGACAACTCAACAGTGCAACTTAAACCTCGAAATATATCGCGAACAATTTTACTTCGTCTTTTTTCGCTTTATATTTATCACGGTACGTGACAAAATCTTCTTCACTAAAATAGTTTATCGCGAACGTTAAACCAAATGACGTGAATTCATTAAAAAAGCTTTTGTGATTTTGGATTTGGAGGCATGACCTCAAGTTCATGAAACCAACAAAGTTAACCGAAGTGGGATTGAATCAATGAACATTTTAAAAGCAGAAAAACAACAACAAAAATAAAAATATTTAAAGTGAAACAAGTGACAAGAGAAAACCTTCTCAAATATTTGTACAATGAGACATGCGAAGCTTCTGCTTAGACATAAAACGTGATAAAGCTTTTAGTTGAAAACCTTGAGACGTTGCTCATAAATTATCCAGAATACGTTAATTGTCTCATTTCTCATTCTTTACATAGTTTTCTGAATTACTTTTTGTTTCTTCTTACTTATTCCTCGTTAACTAAACTTCACAAAGATTTTCTCAAATGAAACTTTCATTCTAATTAATTCTTCAACTTGCCGAAGAAACGTGAAAGTTTTCGGATAAAGAATTCAATTTCAAGTTTAGAAAGTTCTCACAAATTTAATCCACAACCTTGACCAATTGTTAACAAAACCAGAAATGCTTGTGAAGGAAGAAAAATTTGAAGCGATAAAAGTTTTTCTTTCATATAATTCGCTTCGTTTAACAGCCTCGTTATTGTTCAATGTTCATCTTTCCTTGTATTAAACGAAATGTTTTCTTCCTTTCTCTCAACTCATCATAAGATGATACAATGATCCGCTTACAATCATCTTTTGTGTTTATTCTTCACAATGTCGTTTACTTATGTCGTTGTCCATCGTTCCAAGGAAGTTTTTAAGTGACTTTTGTTTGTTTGCCTTTTGTTAAAAACCGCATTTAATAAGATTCGGTTAAACAAAAACGTTTTCCATATCAACAACCTGATGATGCGAGTGAACTTTTGTTCAACTTGATGATTGACACAGTTAAGTTGATCATTCGCTTTCAAGGAAAGTTTGACGATGATTAACAAAAGAGTTTATTGACAAGATCGTTGACATGACATGTGAAACGAATGAACCCTTATCATTCATTGTAATTGCTTGCCTTTTCAATTTCTCTTCATATTATGGATTAAATATTCGACAAATGTCGTCAACCTCTTCGGTTGTCATGAACATTTGTAAAATGTCAATCTTAAACTTCCTTTGCGGTGCGACAAAACTTATTCAACTTGACAGTGTTGACCTTGAAACGTCTAAGTCGAGTGACGCAACATCTTACGTCTATCATCGTCTGTTGGGGTCAGTAGCCTGTCCGGCATTCCACAGCTGTATTCGTTTGTTGTAAAGTGGGCATGAACGCACAATCTCATCGCCAAAACTCTAAGCAATATTTCATTGATAAAATCGCGACTTTCACATTCATTGACTCTTTGTGTTTTGTGTGCACAACATAAAGCTTTTCGATAAATACAGAAACAGAAACAAGCAATATTGGTAACTAGTGCCAAGGACGCAAGGCCTTTGAAGCGTTTCCCCACCCTTCTTCCAACGAGACTCGAGTATCTCACACAACAGCCCGGTTAAAATGTCTGCTGCGCTCTCAGGCCACTCGCCTTGTTCCCCAAACACACACACACGCGTTCTCTCACCAACAACTCATATTTGTTGGTTTATTTTTTCGATAACAATAAATATAACTTCATTTTTCGTAGATGACAATACACCTTTTTTTTTGTCGTGCAATTTAAAGTTTAACCAGATATAAAGCCAGACGTACATTGAGTAGACTGTAGCAGAGCGAGTTTGACAGTTGAGTTGGGAAAATTATTACGCAGGAAAGAAGATAAATAGAAAAAAGTTCTTTTGAAGTGTTCTAAAGTGTTCTTAGTTTTCCCACTAGACTCGCAAAAAAAAATTATTTTTTTATTGCTGCTAATAGAAGTGCAAGAAAGTTTTTTAATTAAACTGAGAAAAAAATAAAATGTTTCGAATTATTGTGTTGACAATCATCTCGTTTGGAGTCGTCACAGCATGGCCATCCGGAAAATCATCATCAACATGCAATTGCGGTAAATTTCAATGAATCTTAACATAGAAATCTGATTCCCGCCATCTTCAATCAGATGAAATATTTCGTGCAATTCTTGCTTTAAGTTTTCAGGGCGCATACAACAAAAGACGAAAACGATCGAAAGTGAAAGTTTTTTTTTGCAAATTTTTTTTTGTTCGGTTTGCAACAAGCCCCGAAAATATAAAATAAATAAATAAATTTACAAGACACAAGGAGTGAACGATTTAGCAACGTAGTGCAATTATGTAATAATTTAAACTTGTCAACATCGTGACTAAATCCGCATAGTGTGCGCGACTATCTTGTGGGACGTGATGGAATGAAAAGTTTTTTTGTCGTTGTCGCATCTATAATCAAGAATTTTTTATTTCGTTGAATATCTTTCATTTATGAATGAATCAAACTACAGAAAAAGGAAAACTTGTGAATGAAAATAATTTTTTTATATCAAAGTGAATTTAAATGTTAAAATGTCGCATGGCAAAAATAAAATAAAAAAAAAAGCCAAACAAAACATTGGAAAATGCAAAACTGTGCTGTGGGCTTTAATAGACTGTCAAGTGGCGGCGCGTGTTGAAATTTAGTTCAAGTTTGAAGTTTTGTTTTTGTCTAAATTTCAAAATCTGAAAAAGAAAAATTTATTACTAGTTGAAAAAACAAAAAAAAATCGTAAAAAATATGAAAAGTAATAATTCTTGCTTTTTGATTTATTTTTAGTTTGCGGTGTTCGAGGTCGCACTCAGAAAATTGTAGGCGGGTCGGAAACTCATCCTAATGAATATCCTTGGGTTGCTGGATTATTCAAACAGAATAAATTGTACTGCGGTGCTACAGTTATTTCCAATAAATATTTGCTGACGGTTTGTTATTATAATTTATGGATTTCTCAGAACATTTTCAAGAGATTTTCTTTCCCTTTTGATTTTCATAGGCGGCACACTGCGTCAGTTCCTTTGAACCTCGAGAGATTCGCGTAAGTTAAACAACATGAAACATTTATTGATGAAGATTAATCGAAAGAAAATTTCAGGCTTTCGTTGGCGGTCATAACATTTCAAGAGACTACACGGAAATCAAACGAATCAAGAAAATTATTCCGCATGAAAATTTTGATATCTTCACATTCAACAACGACATTGCACTTCTAGAATTAGACACACCTTTGTTTTATAGTTCACGTGTTGCACCAGCATGCTTGCCTAGTGGTGAACAAGAAGATTTCACAGACCAATTGACACTTGTCGCCGGATGGGGAAGAGTGTCAGAACGCTCGCAGACATCGCAAACACTTCGCTCTGTTATTGTTCCAATTTGGTCACAAGAAGAATGTCTGATGGCTGGTTATGGAACAACAAGAATCACCGACAATATGATGTGTGGCGGATATCCTGAGGGACAACGTGACAGGTGAAAAAAGCTTAAAATTCATTCTACACCAAATTTTTAAATTTTAAATTCTTTCAACAGTTGCCAAGGAGATTCAGGCGGGCCAATGGTCTCAGAAGGTCCAAGTGGATCTATGGAAATCGTCGGTATTGTCTCATGGGGTCGAGGTAAATAAGAAAATAAATTAGTTTGAGAATAAATCCCAAAGATTACTTTCATCTCGTCAGGTTGTGCCAGAAAATCCCTTCCTGGGATTTACACTCGTGTTGTCAACTATCTTGATTGGATTCAAAAGAAGATGAAAGGCGAATGCATGTGTCAACCTCGCAATGGTCAACGAACAAATTTCCTCGAGAAGCTTGTAAATGAAAATGAAATTTAAGCCGTGAAATGATGTGCCTGTGCTGATCTTAAAAATGAAAATTAGAAATCAACAAAACAACCCACAAAAGCTACAAAGCTCAGAATGAGAAAATTTCTAGTCATTACAATTTAGTTTTCTTGAGCTTAGTTTTTTATATTTTATTTTATATTATTTTATTTATTTAACATTACAACACAATGCATTTTCTCATCTTGCTGATGCTTTCCTAACAATCATCGTAAAGTTGGAAAGATTTTTTTTTTGTTATTGGATACATAAGTATTTACATAAAAGT
>CVRI01000064.1:1236414-1298219 GCA_900005825.1 Clunio marinus | reverse complement strand
CGCCGACACCTGACCACTAGACCAATGAGGCAGTTTAGCTAGATCTTGCTGATGCTTTCCTAACAATCATCGTAAAGTTGGAAAGATTTTTTTTTTGTTATTGGATACATAAGTATTTACATAAAAGTTTAAGCATAAAATAAAGATATTTATGTTTAAGAAGCAAATGAATGTTTTTTTTCTGGGATCGACTCAGCTCGTAAAATTTGTTGATATAGAAGGAAGAATCTTTTTTGGGTGTTTGTCTTGTGAAATAATTTTTTTATTATGAAGGGCGAGGGCGAAGGCTTGTTACATGTTGTCGTCATAAACCAAATAACAATGAGCAACTTTCAACCGACAGTCGACAGTAAATACATGAATAATTCAATCAACGGTACGACATCAAAAGAAGAGTTGTGCAAGGCCAAGTTCAAGCGACATCACATAAAAATTTCATTCGATTATTTGTTAACATTGAAAATCAGTTTTCCTTCATTCACATGCAGCTTGTAAGCTTTGTAACTCATACAAACGACGACAAATGATGAAAGAAAAAGAAGTTCGTTGATTGATTGCCATGCCCAGAAAAATCCGGTTGAACATGTTTAAGTGTTTGTAATCATTTTATCGTAACTTAACCATTTCAGAGATTATGAGATTGATACAAGGAAGCATGAGAACGAGAGTTGAATGATTGATTGATGATTTTGATGCGACTTTTCGATTCAATAATTTATTTAGCTTCTGTAATTCAAAGATTATGTTTTTGACGTTGAAGGAAAAGTTTTGAGAAGGTCGGAAAATTCTTTGTAAACTTTTGCTACATTTCGATTATTTCGCTTCATCTTTCACGCTTTTTCCATCAACACAAAACACAATTAAACAACCAGCTGTTAGCTTGAATCTCTCACTCTCTTGTACCAGCGAATATTTCTTTCTTCTCGCATTAAGTGTTGTTACTGCTTTCAACATAATAAAAATCTTCACAGTTAAAGAAAGCACATCGGGTCACCTTTCTTTCTTACACTCACACACTCGTCAATAATTTTAACTTAACAGTTTTAAGCAACGAAAATAAAACATGAAAAAAAGAAGAAAAAAAAACTTTCCCCAGCTTTTAATGTTTGTTTTTTGCGCCCGTCCGGGGAAAGCATTTCTTTATTAGCTTAATGCTGTGGAGTATGACGCGTTGATATCGCTAACCGCTTCACTTCATTCATTTATAGTTTTTATATTTTAAATTCAAGACTAATGAGCCGTCGGTTGAGCTCAGTTTACGGTGTGCGTCGGATCGAGTAAGTTCGAATCTTGAGATTTTCAAGAGCGAGAAAAGTGAGAAAAGATTAAATTTTGTTTAACAATCGAAAGTTGCAGCAAAAACTAATTCACCCGACATAAATTTCGCAACGAATTTTCTTAAATTTTTATCCGTAGAAAACTTGAAAAGTGAAACGAAATTGAGTCGAAATAAGTGAAACACGAGTTAGCTTCGTCGCGATAAGTTTATGAGAGAAACATTTGCATAACTTTTGTTTTATTCCGTAAAGCGCCGTTGAAAATCATAATTTAAAGTGAAGTTTCATGGTGCGAAAGGAGAACCGATTAAGTAGAGAAATATAAAATTGGTGACCGCAAATAAATCTTAAAATCGCACGTTTAAATGCAATTTGCCAATTTATTTTATTTCATTTTCGACACTTTTAAGCAGCAATAAATACAAAAAGTGAAAGATTTTTTTTCCACCTCACTCTCTCATTGTGACGGTCATGAATTGGTTTTCGTTTGACTTGTTAACAGACTTTTTAGGGTAATTTATTTCAGACTTTAGTTGGTGTTGGACAGTGAAGCTGAGTGGCTGAGAAATTATTGGAAAGGATGGAAAATTGCTGAAAGAAAAAAAAGTGTTTGATGACAATAAAAGCGAGAAACCATTCAAGTTTAGCATAACAGCAACACAGCTGAACTTGGCAATCATTAAAGAGCTTCAAAAGAAAAGTAAAAGTGTTAAAGCAACAATGTTGGAATAGTGACAGTGAAGAGAAGACAAGATTACATCTTAATTGAGCAGTTATTTGTCTGCAAACGTTCAATTATCTCTTAAGAAATTTATGTTCGACAGCGATTTCAATTAAACAGCGAAATTTATTATTGAACGAATGTAAGAAAGAAAGAAAATTAATGAGCAGGAAAAGAACGAAATTAATGAAAGAAAACTACTGAAAGTGAAATAATTGAGTTTCATGCATTTGTAAAGCAAAAGAAAGATTGTCGTGTTGTGTCTTATGTCAAGATTTATGTTAATGATTCCAATTTGTCTGATAATGAAATCATCCGGTAGTGGATAAAATTTCGAAAGTTGTTTGTCAACAAAAATTTTATAGCGGATCCTCTTAGTTGATCTGTAGGCAAAGTGATAAGTCGCAGGAAAAAGCGAGAAAAAATCAGACAAGTTTCGAACTTCTTACAATTAAAGAAAATGACCAAAAACTTAATTTTTATTGTGACAATTTTAGTCAAATTAGTTAGTGGATTCAATTACACAGATGACAACTTTCGAGACGGTAAATTCCTTTTCGATTCACTATTTGGATTAGAATTGGAAGAGGAATTGATATCGAATGATGCAACAAATACACTCAAGTCATGTGAATGCGGTAAGTGAATGAAAAGTTATTTGAAATCAAAGACAATCAGCTGTTCAGTGCTTGAAACTTTTATTATATTTGAATGATTATTATCTAAGATATTTGCGTCACATTTTGATACTTTTACATGTTTAACTTTGAAAAATTTAAATTAATTCCAAAGTATTTCAACAAGTCTGACGTCATGGCAAATTTCTTCGGAAGTTTGATGATTTCTTTCGAACTTTGTTTTGGTTGGCTTGGCCAGCTTGTGATAGCTGAAAACATTCGAATAAAAACTTTTACAACTTAATTAATATTTAATAAACAATTGAAAAATTTCATTGACCTGAATCATTTAAAAATCGTAATCGAATACGTTGCAAATTTATTTTCGGTCATAAATGACTTGCTTTCAAGTTAAAAGTCGATCAATGCAATTGCATGAAATAACTAATCTTGACTTTAATGTTGCAACTTAATTATTCGTGAACACGAAGAGGTTGATTAGAATACTTAGTGATAAACATGTAATAAATTTTTCAAAACAAAACTTTCGTTTTCAAAATCGATGAAGTTCAATGTGATCTCAAAAAGTTTTTCAAATTGCATAACTTTTAGGCGTCACATTGCATAACCCAAAGGCGAAGTTTTTTAATTAATTTTTATATCTCAAAATTATTTTTCTTTCCTTTCAAGAGTGTGGACAATCAAAGCAGGAGATAAGAATAGTTGGTATGGAAAATATAATCATAAGATAATCTTTACGATAGTCATTATAATATTTCTTTAAAAAGGCGGAAGACCTACAGGAATCAATCAATTTCCATGGGTTGCGAGGTATCGTATCTGAAATCTTTTATTGAGATGATTTTAATAAAAATCAATTTTCTATTTCCTCATTTATCTTTCTTTTCAGACTCGTTTATGATGGTCAATTTCATTGTGGTGGATCATTACTGACAGCAGATTATGTTCTCACTGTAATAAATATTAAAATAATTTTTTAGATTGGAAAGAACTCTTCGAGATTGTAATCATTTTAATTTCCAACCGTAGGCTGCACATTGTGTAAGAAGACTAAAACGAAGTAAAATTCGAGTGATATTAGGTGACCATGATCAATTCGTGACATCAGAGACAGAAGCAATTCAACGAGCAGTAAGCGCTGTTATTCGTCATAGAAATTTTGATCAAAATACTTATAATCACGATATTGCGTTATTACGGCTACGAAAACCTGTTTCGTTTAGCAAAGGGATTCAACCAATTTGTTTGCCACGTGAAGGTATAGATCCTTCTGGAAAGCTTGGAACAGTTGTTGGATGGGGAAGAACAGCTGAAGGTGGATCTCTTCCAGGAATTCTTCAACATGTCAACGTTCCTGTTTTAACTTTAGAACAGTGTCGTGGGATGAAATATCGAGCATCAAGAATCACACCGAACATGGTAAATTTCAATTAATAATCTTCTTTGTATTCTTCTGCTATGAAAAATGTATTTTTATTCATTCTTCAAAGCTTTGTGCAGGTGGAATCAAGCAAAAAACCGACTCATGTCAGGTAAGTTCAATGTCGAAAATTTCTTGAAAATTCTTTCTTAATTTATCATCTCGTGTCTGCTTCTCCCAATTAGGGTGATTCAGGTAAGTTTTGCGACAATAAAACTGTCGTATAAATAATAGTGTCGCTTTCAGGTGGTCCTTTGCTTGTAAATAATGGTGAAAAGTATGAGATTGTTGGCATTGTATCGTGGGGTGTTGGGTAAGAAATGAAAAGAGAAAATTTTTGTAATTTATCAGCAATAAAATTTTCACTGCAATTTCTTTTCCCACAGATGTGGTCGTCAAGGTTATCCCGGAGTGTACACTCGAGTGCAAAGGTCAGTAATTAATCACAACCATAATTTATTATCTGTCGTTAAATTAATTAATATTTTCTTTCTCTCTTCCTGCAGATATCTGTAAGTTCAGTCACATGTAAATTGTTCAAGTTTTTAACATAATTTCTTTTAATTCCAGTCCATGGATACATGCAAATCTTGATGAGACGTGTCTGTGTACCAAGTGATAAGAGAAAATTGAATGATGCTTCTGATTGTGTCAAATTATGTTCAAGATTTTTGTAAATAATAAAACAACAAAGTATTGCACAAAAGCAAGTTTCTTCATGTGCTGTAAAAATATTAGAATGAGTGATACTTCTCAAGCATTTGCTTCAAGCATGGTTTTAACACGATTCGAAAAAAAAATGTGAGAGATAATCAAGACATAATTTTATGGCATGTGAATGAATGAAAGCAACTCTGATTGTATCTTCAAATATCGTGATTACAAGCTTGATTCAGAACTCCTGATCAAATGACTCTTCAATTTTTCTTTTCCACAATTTTGTGCCTTTAATTTATGAGCTTGATTTTATAAATTTGCCACGATTAATTCAAGCTTTACACGGTGATTCGAGACACTCTTCTTTAGGCCAGAAGTCACTATGTTGGACAAGTAACACATCACAGTCACCAACTAACCTCTTTCTTTCTCTATATTAACATCAAGACGATCAATCTTCATTTTTTGTTACAAAAACCAAGAAGAAAAATCATGAGTCACTCATAAATTAAAGAGAAATGAAGAAGTTTTGCATATTTTTTGTTGTGTTGTGTCATAATGACGATGATGATGTTGAAGTTAATTTCTGACACATTGAAATATCCACAAATTAACATAATCCGATAAGAAACTTTCAAAAATGAAAGCAAATAAAATTTTTAATTATTTCTATTTAAAACTAATATAAGTTAATTGTTGAACCTTTTTTTTGTTTCGTAAAATTTATGACGTTTTTAGTGATATCTAATAAAATATTCAACCGTGATCATGAAGTATAATTTTATTCACGACTTTTCAGCAAAAGTTATCGGAAAAGAACTTCATAGGGAAATTCTTTAAAAGGCGATGTAAAATTTATATTTCGATTATTTATTATAAATAAGTTTAAATTGACATTAAAATTGCATTTAAAACTATTAAAAATGAAATTTCTTGGGATTTTTGTTTCAATGATTTGTGCAGGTGAGAAAAATTAGCAACAAAGAAGTAAATTTAATGAAACATTCGTCAATTAGTCTTCATCAGCAATGTAGAATGTGGCAGTGAATTTGAAGGTGTTTACGCACCTGAATGTGAATTTGGACCTTTCGGAATTGTAATGAACACTGAAGGTGACTGCAATTTACCATGTCCAGGAGCGGAAGTCAAAATTCAAACGAAATTTGATGACACTCAAGAAGCCGATGTTTGCTGTTGTAATAGTCAAGGAATTCCTTAATTTCACTCCAAAGTAAAACAAGAGAAAAAGAAATTTTTAATAAAGATTAACGTCACGATTCCCTAAAAAAATCTTCCATGTTTACCACATTCCATCAATGTTTTGTATCTGGTTCAGTGAAAAATTTCCATTTCAGATCACGTAAAATGATGAACAATGGAGAAGCAAAACTCTACATGTAAGTTGAACAAAATTCATCATAAACCTACAAATGTCTTAGAAGTTATCGCAAAACAATGAAACTATTTCCCTTCCCGTTTCAAATATCAAGTTCACGATCGAATTAAGAAAGTATTTTGTTGAAGAGAAGGTGAAAATTGTAATAATTTTATTGGCATGAGAATGATTTTGTGACGCTATGCATAGACAATCGTAAGTTTTCTCATTCAATTTACCTAATTTCAAAGATTAAAGCGCAATGAAAAGTAGTCACGAGTGCAACTGTAACAATGCAAATTAATTTCATTTTCTAATCGTGCCTTCTTTTTCTTTATTTGAAATTGAAAATTTCCTACGTAGCTTCTCGCTACATTCATAATAATGTTTTGGTTTGATGTTGAACATCAGTGACGATCTCACGAATATAGAACAACAACCATCAGAATGGAATTGCCATGGATCGTTAAGAACTTACTGAAGTTACAAGACAATGATATACAATTAGATTCATCACTTTTGTCACTTCATGGATTGAATGATTCATGCCCATAATTCTTATTCGCTTTGTATGCATGAGGAAATATTTTTAATAAAAGTGCAAAAAATAATTACGATTAGAATCTTCAGTGGCACATTTTTCACTCTTCAAGTTTCATCAGATTCTTCTTGGGTAAAGAAGAATCTGTTGTTTGACGTTATGCTTATGATGGAATAATGAATGACTTGGCTAAATCTTTAAAGCTTTTTATAATGATGCACTTAGAAGAATGTTAGCGGATTAATTCTTAACTGTAATGCGCATCATTTTAATTTTTAATTTAAAGATGTCTGATAACTTTACTTTCTATTTTCTTTCTTTTTTGTTTCTTCTTGAGTAAATTTTTAATATGTTCAATCATTGAACTGAATTTCTACTTCCTAAAAATGTGAACAGAATTAAGTTTAATTTTTTGTCATGTATCTATAAAAAATGTTTTAAAAGCCGTTGCCATTAATGATATTTTATGATGATGAGCGTAATTTGCAAATTATAAATGACAACTTCATTATGATTTCGACCACAAAGCCGCCAACCACTTAAATTTAAATTAAGAAGCATCCAACATTAGAACTTTTACAAATATTTTAATGTCTCACTTGTTAGGTCAAGTTATTAAATTATTTCATCTCGTTGTCGTTTGTTCTACTTTTTCTTTCGGAAAAAAAAGAAAAATATAAAAAGTTCTGTGTCACAACAAGTCTCATATCCACAAACAAGTTCTATCGATATATGCATGTAGCGGTTGTTTTGTTACGTCAAGTAAATTTCTTCCTTCTTTATTGGATTCTTAAAACGTAATAAAACCTCTAGAACTGGATTGCAGTTACTTCAACTTTAATTCTCACAGACTCATGACAGCGCTTGAGTTAAAGGAAACAAGTTTCGTTATCCAATGGTTAGAGATTTTAATTAAGATTTTAATTTCACTGAGTCAAAGTTCATTACGATAATTTAACACAATTCTGATTACATTCTAAAACGATTAAAATATTGTTCTCAAAACCTCAAATCGCCATAAATTAAGGTTCGTTTATTGTAATCTGTTTAATGTCAACATCAAGCGATGTCAAAGAGAGAGAAAATTGTTTTTGTGGTTCATCAGCCGATTGCTCAACGTTCTTTTCCAGTCTCTCCGCAATATTTTGTTTTCACCACGACATTATAAATAAATAAATGATTGTTGGTAAACCGCGGCACCGCGAATGAGTGGAATAGGAGAAATGTTGAGAAGATTCTTGCATTGAAACAACAGCAGAGAAGACGAAAATATTTGAGCGATCAGTTGCTGTTCACTCGTCGTTGCATTAAGTTCAGAAAAAAATAGCGTAGAAATTTAGTTACGAGTGTGAACGTGTCTGCGATATTTAATGGCTTAATTGAAAAACCAAATAAAGTGTACTTACCGTGTGTTTGACTTTAACTTTTTTTTTGTTTTCATTTCTTTTATTTTCGCCGATTATTCATAAAGAAAGTCGGAAATGTTTTGCGAATGAAGTCTTAGCGAGAGTTGAAGAGAAATAAACGAAAAACTTTTAAATATTTTCGTGAAGACACTTTGAAGAAGCTTATCGAGTTGATTGAAAGAATAAACTTCTTTGTCCAAAAATAATAATAAATAAAGTGAAATATTAAGCAGTTAAAATGCATTTAAATGTGCAACTTAGTGTGTGTATATCGTTAATAACAGTTAGCTTGTTAATAACAAGTTGTTGGAGTTACCAAGGAAAAGTTGGAAAGGGAAAAATCCAAATCTACAATGGAAATCGCTACACAGAAGCCAAAAGCTTAAAAGATAATGGAACGAAGACAATTTTCGGTTTAAATCGCAATCGACCACCAGCACACGATACACCTGCTTCACCTTGCAGTTGCAGTAAGTCCAGTTCAAAGCCTTCCAAAAATAGCCACGCAAATGCAATAAAAAAACAAAGGGACAGACATCGATCGGATTATTGTTTATGCAAATCAACTTAACTCTTTCTTCCACGAATTAATATTATCGTGGCCTTGATCGCGAAAGTTTTTCTTTACTAATTTAATATTTATCTCATCTTTCCGTCAATATTGTTACTTCTTCTGTCTTTTCTTTCGTTTGGAATTTTATTTTAAATTTAAACTGCGACTCTGTTAATTCAAATGAGACACAAAAAAAGATCTCGCAAAACAGAAAAATCTCGCGTCAATACCCTCAAAGAGATTGAACCTGTTTCTTCCGAAAATAAAAGCATCGCGATTAACTTTTTCCCTCTAAAGATGTTTGAATGACATTCATTGTCAAATTCATCCCAAAATCTCATCAATTTATTACCGTTCTAAGAGATTTAAATACTTACCAAGCAATGAAATCATCATCATTGAGTCGTAAAATATTTCATTTCTGTTTTCTTTTGCCATTGTTCTTATTGTTTGATTCATGCAAGGATGTGGAGAGCGCAATGATGAGTCGAGAATTGTTGGTGGAAGTACAACAGGCGTAAATGAGTTTCCTTGGATGGCTCGTCTCAGCTACTTCAACAGATTCTATTGCGGTGAGTTCATTGATCTTTCACTTAATATATGCAAATAATTGGTTGTTAAACTGACTCGCTTCAACTGCGAAAATAATCGACAATTCTTTATGTTTACTTCTAATTTATATAATCATTTCAAATAAGATTAAAATCATTGCGGGGGATCATTTTAAAAACATTTACATCCAAATTAATGAGAAGATCGTGTTAAAAAATCTTAAAAGTTGAATAAGGGAAACTGTGAAAGTCTTAAAAGCTTTCAAGATTTAACTATGCCACACATCTCATTGATATTCTGCTAGTTTGGTATTTCATTCTTTCATTCTCTTCATTCTTCCACAGGTGGAATGCTAATTAACGATCGTTATGTTCTCACTGGTAAGATTGACTTTTCAATTATGTCAGGTGGAAAGAAAGCTACAATCAATCATTTTTAGCCGCACATTGCGTTAAAGGCTTCATGTGGTTCATGATTAAAGTGACATTTGGTGAACATGATCGTTGTGATGATAGCATGAGAGCGGAGACGAGGTTCGTGTTAAGAGCAATATCGCAGAAATTCAGTTACAGTAATTTCGATAACGATATGGCGCTATTGAGACTTAATGATCGCGTGCCGATAACTGATTTTATACGCCCAATTTGTTTACCAACTAACAAAGGTAATTGCATCATTTCTCTTACTTTTTATTATTTTCATTTCGAATCAATGTTGTGCATTGTTTATCTAGCTAAACAAACGAGAATCACTTCGCATAAATTCAACAAATCTTTTGTTTTTCCCTTCTCATTAATATTCGTTTACAAGTGATTCACATGTAATTGCAAGCAATGTCAATGTGTGAAGATCACTTTCCCTACTTTTCAATGTCAGAAGTGATGGAAAAAATGCTTGAAAAATATTTCAAATGATAATGAATTATTTTAAATTAAAGGTGAGGCATATGTGGGCAAAACTGGTCTCGTTACTGGTTGGGGAACATTAAAAGAAGATGGTAAGCCATCTTGCACACTCCAAGAAGTTGAAGTTCCAATTCTCTCTAATGAAGAATGTATTGGAAAGACAAATTATACTGCAAAGATGATAACAAACAACATGATGTGTGCTGGTTATCCAGGAGTTGGACAACGTGACAGTTGTCAGGGTGATTCTGGTAGATAATTGAATTTTAAATATTTATTGATTGAAAGTCATTAAAACTTTTCACTTTAAGGTGGTCCATTGCAAGTGGAAAGAGATGATAAGAGATATGAACTTGTTGGGATTGTTTCATGGGGAAATGGGTGAGTGAGATTTTGCTGTTTCTGTTTTTAAATTTTATTACAATGTTTCTCTCATTTCATGTGCAGTTGCGCCCGACCTGCTTATCCAGGTGAGTCAGATGAAGTAAATTGATAGGAAAATATTTATTTTTAATGATTATTTTCTTTCAGGAGTTTATACGAGAGTTACAAGATATTTAGGTACATAATTTTGAGTTCGCTAAACATCATTATGAAACAATATAATAACTAATCATATATCATTTTTCTTTCTTTTCTTAAAGACTGGATTCACGAGAATTCTAAAGACGGTTGCTTTTGCAGTCAGTGAGTAGGGAACACGAGCTTGAGCTACTTTTAACGAGAAAGATAAATAAGTATTCAAAGAAAGAACAAGGGAAAGGAGAAGGAGAACACAAAAATTTGTATTTTACATAAAAACTCTTATTTATAATGCAACACATGAGATGATGGAAATGAAATGTTAGACTAAATAAAAAGCGAATGATTTAATTTTAGAGTAATTTATGTTTAAATGAGATGAATACGAATTAAATTGCGATACGAGCGAAAACTGTATTTCGTTTACTCATATCTTAAGATCAATCTTTTTCAGTGAGCTTGCTTTTAAATGAGAATATTTTCAATTGAAAAGTTGAATGAATCATTGAACACTCACCGAAGGAAGAAGGTGCAGAGGTGAAAATAAACAAAACATGTTCAACAGTAGCACGAAAGCTGTTTCAACAAAAACTAAATAAAGAGCGTTGTAATATTGTCAAAAGATCTTCCACAAATTTGATTGTCATTGTAATTTGTTGTTTTTATGAGTAATGACAGAAGTACGATAAAAAAGTTACACACTAAACATCAAGAATTGTAACATGCATTGGAAGAAATATTTCGATTTAAATTTTTAATCAAAAGATTTAATCTCAACTTTGTAGTTTTTTTTTCAATTATCTACATTTTAAGCTTTTCATGCACAGCAAAGGTGAGCAGAAATATCAAAGCGCAAGAAACGATCAAAAGCTCTTCTTTAAAAGCTCAAATTCAAAATTTTACAAACTGTTAAACTTAACAAGCTGAAGAGGCAAGAAAAAGTTAATGAACTTTGAAAAATAATAAAGATCGAATGTAAATGTGAAAGGCACAGTTACTTCATTTAAATCTTCCATAAGGGCACACTTAAATTCTTTGTAACAACCAAGAGCACTTTATAATCCAAATGCTTAAATCTTAAGTACATTTTGGTCTAATCAAACATTCTATCATTGCATGAAAGTATGTACTTACATCATGAATAAAATTACAAGCCTTCTACAATTCTTTTATTTTGCTTCTTTAACTTTCTTTTTACTTGATTAATAAGATGGTTTTTAACTTAGTTGGATATTAAATTTCAAATAAAATTATAAATTTCATCCTTTTTACACCAAAGTTCTTTGGCCCTTTTGATTTACAAAGTTCTACATTTTCAGCCTGCGACTATTTGAACTGCTTGGACAGAAAAAGGGTAAATTCAATAAATCTTCTGTTTTATCAAATCTTTATTATAATCATCGATTAAAGAATCTTTCGAAATAATAACAAATTGCTTTTAATAATATGTAAATATCTCTCTGATATCTACATTTGACATAACGCTTGTAAGTGTTTTGTGTTTAAATCTTCATACGCTAGTTAATATTTAAACTTAAAGTGTAAATGAAAGTGAAAAATGTAAATAATTCATAATCTTGAAATGTAAGTGGAACACCTTCTCCTGTTTATCTAGTAAATATAAACTAAATGTATACTTTGTTATGCCAATAAACAAGCTAATATTGCACCATTTTGACCGACATTAGGCACTCAAGATAAATAAGCAATTGATCCAAAAGTAAACAAAGAACAAATTTGTGAATGATAAGAANTAAATCTTCATACGGTAGTTAATATTTAAACTTAAAGTGTAAATGAAAGTGAAAAATGTAAATAATTCATCATCTTGAAATGTAAGTGGAACGTCTCTCCTGTTTATCTAGTAAATATAAACTAAATGTATGTATACATATACTTTGTTATGCCAAAAACAAACATAATTCGTCTCCAATGTCATTTTCTTTTAAGAGAAATCCTTGAAAATTTCCGTGCGATATTTTCAATAGTTGTAATGAGCCATAAACAAACGAATATTGCACCATTTTGACCGACATTAGGCACTCAAGATAAATAAGCAATTGATCCAAAAGTAAACAAAGAACAAATTTGTGAATGATAAGAAATTGTTTAATATGTAATTAACATTTCATGGTGAATATTGCGCAAGGTTTCACATGTTAATTTCTGTTCTTGTAGGTGCGACAATAGTTTTAACTTAAAAAGTTCTTATGTGACTAATTTAAGTCACTTCCTTATATTGAAACTTCAGTTGCAACCGATTTCACCTTTTTCTATTAAAGGACCTCGATAAACTTTTTACTCGAAAAAAGAAAAAAACATTCAGTGACATGTCGGAAGAGCAAATTTATGCAATTTCAATGTTGATTTTCTCTCCACAATTTATCTCTTTTGAAACCAGCAGATAACTTAATTTGAAAATTTTAAATTCAACCAAAAGACGATTAGTTTGAAAAATTTTTATTATTGGTTCTGTTTTCGGAATATTTAAACAGTCAGAGGATGTCGAGAAATACGCGGAAGAAGTCACGTATGTTTATTTATAAAGTTGAATCCACTTTTGTTCATTCTCTTCTGTTATATTAAACATGTTTCGATATGTTAGTGTGACGATAACATAATGAAAAGAAAGCAAGAACATTTAAATGGCCTGCAGGTAATTCCGTTCTAATGAAAATTTAACAAAGATTTACACAAAATAAAACATTTGAAATAAGTTCAAGGTTCACAATAGACTTTGCAAATATTTAAATTTATGAAAGAATTTTGAAAATGTATTCTTGAATTTCTTAAAAAATAGTGAAAAACGAGTCTTCATTACGAGATGCCTAAATGTGACCGGAATATTCAAAAAAGTTAAGAGTCACTGCGATGTCGCATGTTAAAAAACGTTCAAAAGTCAAATCTCTTAAACACGTTATCAACCGAAAAAGTACGAATGAAAAATTGCGAAAATTATTTTCGTTTCTTCTTCGATCTTCTCCCAAAATCAAAAATTCGACAAGCTTTGTGTTAGTGTTGAAATGCTCAAACAAAACAACTTGGAAAACAGTTTTTCGGAGAAATCGCAAGTCGTCTTCGGCTCTTACGCTCGCAACAGTGAGATTATCTCTCGAAACAATACAAGCACACACTGTGTTGATCATGCTAAGTATAAAAGCATTTTCCTCATCAAAGGTTCAGATCATTTTACTGAAAAATTTCGCCGGTGTTAGAAGCGTGTAGTCAGAACATCGTCGGTCATTGGACTTCTTACTGTGAATTTAATTGTTGTAAATCAACTTATTACATGTTTGATAAAAATAATAAAAAGAAAAACGTGAAAAGTTTAAAAACATTAAAAATAAATAAATGAAAAAAATTGGGTAGAAACAAAATTGCAAGAATTTAAATGACTTTTGGTGAGAAAGTTTTATTCATTTGGCTTAAAGTTATCAAAGTGGCATTGCAACGTCGAAAAAAGTGACTTGTGTGGAAAAATTTACGTAATATAATTAAGATAAATCTTCAAGGTTCTTGGAACAATCATCAAGGATATTTTATAAACCTTTACTTGGAAAGTAAGTTAAAAGTGGATTTCCCATTAGTAACTGGGTGCAAAATAAAAACATGACTAAGCAAAAAACAAGTGGAAAAAAGTGCATTAACTATCAATGAATTTTAAGCCCAAACAATTTTCCCTCCTCATTAAATAAATTCACTTCGATACCTTGAACAATGTCAAATTTTCTGTGATCATCAATGAAAAAGAAATTTGAATTCGCCAAATAGTTCTTTCGATACATTTTCCGGTTTCATTTTATATCTCATTAAGCAAATTAATACATGATAATCAAGAAGATTATTACAAAAATATGGAGATGTGTTACGTAAACGCATTTTAATATTAATTGATAAGATTAACAACAGCAAAAATCGCATTAGTCACATTAACTTCAAGGTGAACCAAAACATTAATTAACAAAATATTTTCTGTTTTCTTTTTACGTGATCTCAATCATAAAAATATTCAAAACATTCATGTTCAACTCAATAGACATGTTAAAGAACATAATAAGCATTTGTTGAAGAAGCAACTGAAACCACTTAAATATTCATCAATGGCTCTTGTTTCACGCACTGAGAATTTTCATTTATGTTCTATCAAAAGCGATTCTGATAATTTCATGAATTTACGTATCATCGATTAGTTACCTTCATTCCAAATTAATTGATGACTTAACATTTTTGTAATTGTCACAAATTTACTTAAGTTATTTTCAACAAGTGATTTAAATTGCAATTAAAACGAAATTCAAATGATGCATCAGTGAGTTCAATGCAAAGATAAAAATTTCACGAGGCTCTTTAAAAGTTCTCACCTTTAGAAGGTCAAAAATGCATACTGCAAATGCATTGATGAATGAAATATGAAAAAGCAAATATATTAATGAGCTGAACTATTAATTGATTGAGATAATATGGGACTAGGTCAGAATGACAAGCAGAATAATTTTATTATCGTCTTTAGAATTTACATTTTGAATCAATAATTTAAGACCTTCTCTGTCTTATCTCATCAAATATTTAACATTTTAAGCGACTTGTTAAAAGATGTGTAACACTTCACAAATAGATTATGCTAAATAAGCTGAAAAATCTACACAGTGAAACGCTTCCACGAATCACTGAAACGTAAATATTAAAAAATGAGATTGAGAAAATATTCAAAACTGCTTATAAAGCGATAAACTTGCACTTGACGTTAATTCTAGATTCAATGATTGATTAAAGTCTTTGAAAAAGGCAAGAAGCTGCATCAATGCTTTTCCGACTGTCATTATTCAATAAGCAAATCATATTTTTATCTTTGTTGCTTGTTTGAAAAAAATTGTCGTTCACTTTGTGTAAGATTTTTTTAGAAAACTAATTAAGTCGTTTCAATTGCCTAGTATTACATTATTTATTAAAAATACATCACGCTTCATGGCTGCGTCAAAGCCATCGTCAGCTAGACTTGTGCTAGCCTGAAACTTTGTCTCAGGTTCAAGTTTAATGGAGAAATAAAAAGATAATAAACTTCATACATCCATCTAGCTTGTGTAAAGTTTTCTCTTTATGAAATGAATGAATGTTTATCTAACAAGCATAAGTACACTGAATTTCCTAATCAAAAATTAAATCAATCGTAGCATTCATCTCGTAAAGCCATTTTTTGCCTCCAAATAAATTTTATTTAATAAAAACGGATTACAATTCGAATTGTGTAAAGAATAAATAATTTTATTATCATTTTTTGAGTTAGATGCGTTGAAAGTGGAAAACGTCAAGACCACATCAACAATCGTATTTAACATAATTCAATTGCATCACAATTACCTGGTAAACGCTTCCATTGTTACCACTGTTTGTTTATCATAAAACCTTTTAGATAATTAAAACATCTTTTGAAAACTAAAATCTCACGAAGTTGGCGTTTGAACTGTTTTTGCTTTTTTATGATCTTCAATCAAATTCGACAGAATTAAAATTATGGAGTTGAGTCTAATCATAAGATGCATGAAAGACTTTTTAATTAGTTGACATTATCACCTATCGATTGAACATAAAATTCTTTTATGGATCGATTCACGAGTTAAAACATTTAAGATTTATTGTTATGGCAAAAGTTTGATTACCTTGGAATTGAAATCTTTTGCTGATAATGATTCAATTCGAAAACGAGTTTAGATTCAATTTTTCTTTTTGATTATGACTCATAAAATATTTAGGATTTATATTTGAACATAATCTAACACGTAATGTCTCATTTTAAATCTTTTGCACAATTTGAACATGGAACATTTTTCTTACACATTTTGGAATATTTAAGAAATCAGTCAAGCTTTCATTTTGATTACATTTCTTTAATCTTTAACTTTCAGTAAAAAACATTTGAACATTTAATAATGGGCGCTGATGCGAATACGAAATCGATTTTCTGCTCGGAAATGCTTTCCAAAACAGTAGAAAAATCACCGACAGTTGACACAGATTTACTGAAAACTGAAGACTCGACTTTACCAATAGAAAAAGCTGTTGAACTAATCAACCGATGTAACAACGCAAAATCACATCATGAAGAGATAGAAACTTTCAAAGAAGTTGGATCAAAGACGCCGATTCTTCCATCAGAAATTGGAACAGATCCAAACTACAAATTCACAATTGTTTGGTATAATTTCATAGGATTCATCATTTTACATTTGATTGGTATGAGTGGCGGTTTTGCAGCACTTTTCGGATATTGTAGCATATACACAACATTTTATTGTGAGTTCATGTTGTTATCAATGAAATAAAATGTTATTTTAACACAACAATTCATAATTCACAGCTCTGTGGCTGATTTATGCGGCTGGTCAAGGCGTGACAATGGGCGCTCATAGACATTGGAGTCATAGAGCATTCAAAGCCAAACGTTGGCTGAAAATCATTCTTCTCTACCTTCACACAATGGCAGGACAAAATTGTTTATGGGTGTGGGTGCGTGACCATCGTCAACATCACAAATATTCTGATACTGACGCAGATCCACACAATGCTAACAGAGGTTTCTGGTTTTCGCATGTTGGATGGTTATGCGTAAGAAAACACCCGAAAGTTATCGAATATGGAAAGAAGATTGATATGTCCGATCTCGATGCTGATCCCTACATCATGTTTCAGAAGAGGTAAGCAAACATGCGACAACTTTGCCTTTAAGGCATTTTCCCTGATGCTCACGATATTCATCATAATTGCACGTACTCGCATCATTTAACCAATTCTTGTCTCGTTGAAAATAAATAATCTTTAAAACGCATCGATTTTTATCATATTTTCTCGTATCGAATCGATTTTTAAAAGACTTCGATGATGTGAATTGTCCAATGTCGATATTTTATTTTATTCTTTGTCATCAACTGAATTTCTTTACTTTTTCGTCACATTTTGTTGTTTTCTGCTTTTGTCTCATGATTAAAATTTATTACGTCATGTCTCTTGGGTAAAATATTAAGTCAATTTGCAGACAGTTTTCTTTTCTTTATTTTCCAGTCAATGTCACAAGTAGCTTTCTTGTAACAATGATCATCATTCAACGACAAATCTTGATGTGTCATTGAACATTTAAAGCTTCTGTTTTATAACTTTTTTAGTCTTTACAATGTAAATTTTCCTTTTGCAAATTGCAATTACTCAATCATGTCACGATGAACTATTTACCAAGTCCAACAAACACTTCATTATCAGAATCACGTTTCATACATTTTTTTGCTTACTTTTAAACGTTTCACAACAAAATGATATTGAAAACTCATTTTTGACATATTTTAAATGCTTTTACTTCAATTTACGAAGCAACTTTCAATCAGGTTTCTCGCAAAAAGTCCAAAAAATATTCAGGAACGTTCTTTGCCGAATTTACCAAAAAAAGAAGGAAAAACGAGTTTGATGTAAGAAATGTAAAGAATTAAAATTCTTGACGTTTTGAATTTGCTATACGAAGGCAAATCTTTTTATAATATATCTTAATCATATGTTTTTCCATTTAAAATCGCTTTGTGTTAAGCTTTTTCTGTCATCACACGTGCGAAATTCTATTCATAAAACGAAACCTGTTTGACATTATTGTTTATTAATTGATTACCCATGGATATGAATGTGTGCACATTTAAATATTTTCCATAAAAATACATAACAAAATATTAAATTAAAGCTTCTTCCTTCCTTATTTATATGCCTACAAAATATTGTCATAATTTCAGATTCATTAACCGTCAATAAAGTCAAAGTTAGTGCAAGTAACTCACTGATCCTGACCTTGCAAAATAATTGCATAACACTTCGATGCATCAGTGGTTTGGTCAGTTAATGATTGACCACAAAATTACTGAGTCATGTTGTGAATTTTTTAACGTGATTTTGTAAATGACTTTCGTTGCGTCGGGGAAATTTTAATTCCAATTCAACGAGAAAGCGTTAATTGACTTTGACCATGTTTTTAATTTTCAGACATTATAAAGTCCTTTACACGATTTTCGCACTTGGCTTGCCAACAATTGTGCCGATTTTCGCTTGGAATGAGAATCCGTGGATGGCGTTGTGGGTCGCCTACTTTGCAAGAACAATCATAAATTTGAATGTCACGTGGATGGTCAACAGTGTCGCACATCTTTTTGGAACGAGGCCTTATGATGAGTGAGTTAATCAATGATTAAAGTTAAAGTGGCCGTTTATTTAAATTCTATGTTTCAGGACAATTTTTCCAGTTGAATCAATGTTCGTTGCAGCCCTTGCAACTGGTGAAGGCTGGCATAATTATCATGTAATTATTTTAACTATAATTAAGTTAACTACACATTGTTTTTGTGTCTTCATGAGTGACGAGATCAATTCATAATATTTGTTTGTGTTTCTTCTTTTTATTGCAGCACGCATTTCCTTGGGATTATCGAGCTGCTGAACTCGGAACACCGTTCAATTTAACTTGCAAGTTCATCGATTTCTTTGCAAAATATGGCGTGATTTATGATTTGCGTGAAGCAACTGCAACGATGGTAATTAATGAGAATGATAAGTTATAAATGAAATTATGATAAGAAATCATTAACAGGTGAAAAATCGATGCTTAAGAACTGGCGACCGGTCACATCAACAGTATGGAGTTCCAGAAGCAGCACCAAAAACCAAAACTTTCCTAAACATTTGGCGACATCCATCAAATCCAACGTATACGAGTGTTCAGAAACCAAAAATAAAGATGCTACCAAAATATGGCTACGCATTAGTTGAAGAAGAATTACCAAAGCGTGAACTTGATGATGAAATTTTGGCGAAACAAAATGAAATCTTACAACAACGACTGATGGCAGAAGAGAAAGATCTCAATGTCAATTCTAATTCAACAGCATTAAAGAAGAGAACAACAGGAAATGCAGGCAATAAAAATGAAATTGATTTGAATGCTAATTACATGGATTTAAACAATAACAACAAATCATCATCATTAAAATTATCATCAGAAATTAAACAACATTTTGAGAAGAAAAGCTTAGATAATCTTATTGCAGATTCAGTTGACGTTACAAGTCTATGTCCAGGTCTTGCTACAACTGCAATAACATATAAATTAGATTAAAAATTAAATACGTAAACATTTCTGTAGATAATTTAATTCATTTTTCATGTTTTTGTGGTCACAAGTAAATTATTTGAAAATATTTCATATAATGTTAGTTATGCTTAATGTAGTTTATTTCACTGATAATTTTAGATGTTCTATACATTTTTATTGTAACAAAAAATATGAATTACCTGAGAATAAAAAAAGCTTTGCTATTTATACTTATTTTGACAAACCTAAAAAATTGTTTTTCATTAAATTTTTCCGTGAACTTTGAAGAGTGATTTTTAATTAATTTTTTTTATTTTCTTTCGTGAGCTTCCACCGTGTTGTTTAATTAATTCTAATGAATTTTTCATACTCAAGACTAGCTCAAAAGCTCTCGAAATTTCATATCAAATTTTGAAGCAAACACTTCAACACGCAATTTTCTTTCATCTTACGACGATCTCTTGAATAATGCCAATATATTTAATTGCGTTATCTTTAATGTTTATTGTAATATGTTGTTGGTTACACTTGAAATGATTGCTGTGGAATCGCAATTGATGAAGGTCGTCGAATTATAAATGGGACAATGGCAAAAGCTTTCTTGCATGGTGGCGTTTTATTAAGCACATCATAAACCTTGTTGTGGCGGAGCATTAATATCTGATACACATGTAAGCATAAGAACCTTCAAATTGATAATAAGATTAAGTGAAAGTATTCATGCAGACATTTTCCTTACATTGTGTTCCCTTTAAGTAGCAAACCTGAACGCTTCTCTGATTTCCTTCTCATTTTCAAAAGAAAAATTCTCAATTTTTCACAGAATGTCTGAGCAAAGATTTATTTAAAAATTAATCTTCGTAGTTTGGAAGAAGGTCAACGAATGAACTTTCATAAGATTCACGTCCATCCAAACTTTAAATCCCTTGGAAGTTATGACGATTATGATTTAGAACTTCTAACTTCACAACTTCTCAAAAAAAAACATTAAAAGTTTCCTCTGATAAAATTCGTCCGATTGATGTTCCAACAGAATTTTAGCTAGAAGCAAATCATTTTCATACTTTTTGTGATATTTCAAAATATTTTTAAAAAGTTATTCACTGGGGAAAATAGCAACAATCACTGGATGGGGAACAGCATCCGAATGTAATGAAAATTTCGTCAGTGTTAAGAGAAGGAAAATTAAAAATTCTTTACCGACATAAAGCAACTTCACTTTATAATTTTTGTAATTTCGATTCGATGATCTGTGGCTTTAATTCATATCAGTTAAGGTGATCAAAGCGGAGTATCTAATTAATTCGTGGATCTCCATAAATCATTCTACTTTTCAGCCTTTGATCATCAGCACTTCACATCTTTTGATGTTATCGGCATGAGTTTGTTTTGGGAAGAAATGTGGTGAAAATCATGCTGGCGTTTATGCTGATATTACGAATTCATTGCCTTGGGCATGAAAAGTTATTAACTCGACTGGAGTTTGTCCACGAATAAAATAATTTGTTTCAATAAAAGAAACCACAGGAAATTGATGAAATATTTTTATATAAAAGTGATAAATATTTAATAATGAAAAGTGCTTAAATTATCAACTACGCTTATTATTAATTTCATTTGTTATGTTTTAATTTAAAGCTTTTAATAAGACATGTGGCCTTGTTACGAATAAGTTTTAATCTGAAATTGTTTATTATTGCAGATGTTTGATTTTTAATTTTATTTCTTTGTCAAAAGTTTTTTTTTTCACTAAATTTTAAACTTTTCTTTTTATTAATTACTTGAAGCCCTGTGTATAAAATTTATTGAATTAATAGCTTATCATTCTATTAATGTAATTCACCTGACCATGCATTTCCAATCGTTTGACAATCCATAAAGTCTAAAGCGAATTTATTTGTGCCGCGACAATTATTCTCGTTATTTGAATTTGTGTTGCAGTTGAAATGAAAGCTTTTAACTTCTTAGTTCTTATTTTTGTCCAAGATTTCGGATTGAGTTTGGGAGAAGTTCGATCAGACTGTGGTAAGTAATTTAACAGAAATTTGCAACAGTTGGACTGATGTTTCAATCTAAACGAAAGTTTGTGGTGAGTCAAACACAAAGACATCAGGGAGAATCGTCAATGGAAAGATCACCACACCCCATAAGTATCCTTGGATGGCTGCAATGTTTCTGGCAACGTCAAGTTCATTTATGTGTGGGGGAGCAATCATCTCAGATAAGAACATTTTAACTGCTGGTCATTGTCTATTCTAGTAAGAAATCTCAAAGAAATGATTAAAATTTTGTTTGAGAAACTTTCGAATAGTATTCCAGATCCTTACAAAACTTATTGGATGCTTGGAATGTACGACAGAAGTCGTCAAGATGGAAGGAAATATCATGTCGCACATTATCAATTTCATCCAAAGTTTATTAATTATACTGTTTACGATGACTACGATATGTCGATTGTGCGACTCGGAGAGAGAATTATTTTTGATTTTACAATGAGGCCGATTTGTTTACCGCAACCCGACGATGCCTTCACAGGTTTATGGGCAGTTGTTGCTGGATGGTGAGATTTTCTTTCCTAAATTGTTTATTATTATTGATGAATTGTTATTATCAATTAAGGGGGAGAATTGCTGAGGGAGCTGGTGCAAAATTGGCATCAGTTTTGTTGGAAACAAAAATCAAAGTTTACCGAAATGATGAATGTAAACATAAAGTTAAGAGGCTTGTCGAGTTTAATCCCAAATCGATGATTTGTGGCTATGAAAATAAAAAAGATGCTTGTCAGGTTAATTGATTTAAATTGATAAATATTTAAAGTTGAATAACTTTAGATGATAAATTTTCAGGGTGATTCTGGTGGACCATTTTTCATTGAAACTCATCCCAATCGTTACGAAGTGTTTGGTGTTGTTTCCTTTGGGGATGGTTGTGCCAGAGAATTCCCAGGAATTTATGGCAAGGTATCAAATCGTGAAACTTTAAACTGGATAGGACGATACATCGCTACATCACAAAGTGACACATGTTCGGATTCAATTTATTAATATTCAATTTTTTAAATTCTTCAAACTGAATTAATAAATTTAATTTCATTGATAAACTTCTCTTCATTGTCGTCACTAATTTAAAAAGCAAACAATGATTCGACATTTATTAATAAGAAATAATAACATTTCCATAAACCGCAACAGCAAACAGACGACAGAAAGAGTTGAAACGAACGTCACGTGTAAAAGTAACAAAACGAAACAAAAGCTTATGACGCATATGTCGGCGATGATGTCATCAAAACCTGAATTTTGAATATTTCAATAAAAAATGTTATTTCAAAATCTTTATCAAATTTTCGTTATTCTATAACGGCATGCATAACTGACTGAATGTAAAAATCTTTTGTGTTTTAAAGTTCACAGCCTTGGTGTTTATTTCCTGACTTTGTTTCCTTTGTTTCGAACAGAAATGCCAACGAACTGAAAGAAAATGAAATAGTTTTTGATCGAATTATTAAACTTGACAGACAACGATGGAGAAGATCTTTGATCAATCCTTCATTACTGTAAATGAATATTTGAAAATCAGAATAGTTTCGACATCAAAATCAAAACTCAAATGAAAAAACATTTGTTGACTATTTCTAAGGAAAAGCTTTGACCATTAAAAATTTAACTCGATTAAACCATAAGCTCAACACTTTAAAACTTACATTCATGCGATTCAAATAATTTTTAATTCAAACTTTGACTCGTGATGATTGATTATTATCAAAATTACTTTGAGATCATGAACTGCGCATGTTACTTAATTATTGTTTTCGTATTTATCTCATCAATTCATCACGTAATTTCTAAATCAATTACAGATAAAACATGCAGTGAGTTTCGGTCAACAGATCATTAAAATCTTTACTAAAAATAATCATTCAAGATTATTCCTTTGTTCAGTTTGTGGAGAAATGAATGTTGACCAGGCTGGACGAATCGTTAATGGATTTGGTACATACGCACATAAATATCCGTGGATGGCTGCAATGTTTAGAGACAACGATGAATTTACATGTGGTGGAAGTTTAATTTCCACAAGAAACATTTTAACAGCTGCTCATTGTCTTTTCTAGTAAGTTAATTAATGTAAAAAATGTTTTTATTTATAAATAATTAATTAAATGAAAGCATTAAGCGTCCATTGGAAACTTACTGGCTTCTGGGAATGCATAAAGTAAAAAGAAGAGAAGGCGTCAGATATGAAACAATTTCATACGAATATCATCCAAAATTCAAAAATTCAAGCTTTGGTGATGATTACGATATTGCAATTGCCACAGTTGATAAACTAATCCTATTTAGTGATCATATTAAGCCTATTTGTATTACATTAGCATCACATGAATTCACATGGCAAATGGCGATTGTCGCTGGATGGTGAGTTGTTAAAAATATTTAAAGAAAAACTTTGTAAATTCAATTTGTAATTTCCCTGCAGGGGAAGACTTAATGAAGGAAGATCTTCAGAGATTGCTAATGCTCTCATGGAAACAAGAGTTGAAGTGAAAAGTTACGAGAAGTGCAAAGAACTCACTAAATCGATGGTTAAATTCAACAAAGATTCGATGATTTGTGCACATTCACATAAAACGGATGCATGTCAAGTAAGATTAATTCGAAATCAATTTTTTGAGCTTTCAAAGAATTTGTTTAATTGCAGGGCGACAGTGGAGGGCCACTTTTCATTGAAACTCATCCAAATCGTTATGAAGTATTTGGCGTTGTTTCCTTTGGGGAAGGTTGTGCCAGACCTTTTCCAGGAGTTTATTCAAGACTCACTACTAAATTAACCATTGATTGGATTTATGATACAATTGGAAAATCTAAAGGGAAAGTCTGTAAAGATATTATAAAAAAGAGTTGATTGATAAAAATCGATTCTTTTCAATTGCTACACAATTTTTTTTCTTTTATTTCCAACATTTTTATTACATAAATTATTGCTCGAAAGAATTTACACTCGGAAAATTCAGCACAATTCATGAGACGGATGTGAAGCTTAAAGGCATTTTACGTGATAAAACCATGTAAAAAGTACGATTTGACTTAATTGTGTCGTTTCATTTCAAAAATATCTCCAATGGAAAACTCGAATGTGTGAAAAGTTACGTGAAGGAAAGTGAACAAACATCGATTTTGTTAGCTGTTGGCAAGAATTGTTTCCTTTCCAAAGATTCTTTTGTGGCATTTTCATGAAGCAGGGCAATTGGCCACTTCAAAACTGATTTATTAGTTAAATGAGATCGGTCAATTGCTTTCATTCTTCGATGCCAACAGTGACAAACTTCGATGCTTTAAATTGAATTTATTTCTTAATATTTATTCAGCTTTAAGCTCTCATTGAAATACTTTTATGAATTCATGTCAATGAATGTTAATTAAGTAATGAATTGATAAAAACAATGTTTTCATGACTCATACTAAATGCTTACGAAAATGAACTTTTGTGCATGTTCAACTCTCTTAAATTTAATCAATTTCTATTCAATGTCAAGTTGCATTGCTTTATCGAAGAATTTTTCGTTTGAAAAATAAAAACAAGAAAATTATTATCACGTGAATATATTTTCAATCAAATCTGTTGTCACAAACACTGGCCAGATCATCAACTAAGTATAAAATAAAGTTTCAATCAATGAATCATTTTTGAAGCTAAGCGGATATTTAACATTTAAGTTCTAATAAATAATGTCCATTGACTTTCCACTCAGACTTTTCTTACTTGTGATGGCTTCTTCTAAGTTACAGTCTAATTTGCTATAAGCAGCCTTTGATCCACTTCTAGATCTGTCACGACTTCGACGACCACGTCGTCCTTCGAGACATAAAGCCATCAGTTTATGTCGATTTTGATGAAGAATGTAAAGAAGTACGCAAAGGAACATGAGACCGCAAAGATACGTGAAGAAGTTTGAGTCTGGATCTTCTTTAAACTCGACAGTTTCGTAATTTTTATGAGGAACTTCATCTTCCACTATCTCATTTAATTCCTCCTGGGGCATTTTATCAGCAGTAAGTTTATTATTGTTTCTTGCCATCGAATCATCTTCGTACTCTTCATCAGGATCAATTTCGTTTTGCATAAAAGGATCTTGATCTTTCTCCATTGGATTATCAGAAGCGACTTCAAAGGTTTGCTTAATTTCTCCATCTTCAAGATTCTCACCATCATTGATGTTCACTTCTTCAACAGCTTTCTTTGCTTCGTTTACTTCTCCTTGACCTTCATTATTGATGTTTGTAGCTTCATTAGACTTCTTACTGTCATTGACACCTCCAATTTCATCACTATTACTATCATTACCTGATTTTATCACTTTATCAATATTTTTCATTTCAGATTTTTCTTCGGAAACTTTTGAAAGATTTTTCGCGATATCAGCAGCAGGTACAATTGGAACTGTTGTTGATGGTGTTGTAGGGTTTGAAGTTGGTATTGGTTGATCAGCAGCATCTTGATTAGCACTCAAATTTGATGACGTATCTTCTTTTCTTAGAGCTCCAACATTTCTTGAAGTGCTGATTTTAACAAATGATGGCACATTAGCCCTGCCAGCTAATTTGTCAACTTTGGTAGTGATTACTTCACCAATAACGTCAGCTGGAAATAGTATAGAAATTTTCAAATTAATTTTATGTAAGTTTTTTCATAAACTTCGTGATTAATACTCACGTTTAATGTTGATAACTTGTTGGGCTTTGTCATTACTTAACCCATCTAAATACGTGTACTGATTAAAAAGGAAACGACATACAGGAAGTAATTTTGTTTCATATGACTCTGGATCATTGTAGAAGCATCGATCATTACAAGTTGCTTCACCATTGTCTTTCTTCAATATGTCCTTGAACCAAATTGCTTGGTCTTTAATAGCTTTTGCAGCATCAGTTCGAGGTGTATCGGGAAGGACATTTGACAATGCTTCACAGAATTTTCCATCTACGTAAGTAGCATTTTTTCCTCTAATAAACTCCAATTTTTCAGAATCAAATGATAAAGCTAATTCATACATAGCAAAGCAAAGAGAATTCGAGAATTCATTTTTCTTTTGACATTCGGCTATAAATTTATGTTCGCGTAACTGTACGGTACGATTATCACTTTGTATGATGTTAATTAATGAATTCTCTTCAACTGGAGCTGATATAACACTAGAAATTAGGAAAAGTACTTGAAGAATTACCCAACAGTACATTTTGTTATTTTTATGCAAAGAAAACTAAATTTTTTTTGTCAAGTTGAATAAAGTTATTCAGCAAAACCTTTGATTCGTCTTTTTTGAAACCTTACAACAGTTATTCAAATCCACTTTGTACGTTAACTTTTTTTGCAACATTTATTTTAATCCAGAATATCTAAAATATCTTCTTTAAAATATTCCTGTAATTAAATATCTCAATAAAAAAAAACATTAAAAGTTTTATAGATAATTTCAATGAACGTTTATTTTTCTTACAAAAAAAACTTAGTCGTAAACATGATTTAGAAACTTCTTTCTATAATAAAATAAGAATTAAATTGGCAAAATAATTGAATGCAATTTATCTTTCCGTCATCATAAAATATAAAAAACTGATGAACGACGACAATGCAAATACTTAAAAATATTTATTCTTTGAAAGCTTTTCTCATAAGAAGTTTTTCCGAATTCTCTAGATTTTAATCTTCATATTTATGGCATCGACAGCAAAAATTTCTTTTTGCACTTTTAAGCAGTTAAGTAACCTTCAAGCAGCAATAATGCATTGAACAACTTTTGTAATTGATTTCATAATAATTGGTTTCCTTGTTTTTGGCTTTAAAGTTTAAATTATAATTTTTTTCCTTTAGATAATGAATTTTAATTTATTTTCCTCCGTCTGCTTAGAAATGCTGTTTCTGCTTCTTAATAAAACATGTTTCCTTAATTGATGAGACAATATTTAAATGTCTAAAATATTTCATTATCTACTCCATTACATTACAATGAATAAGCGACTAAATCTTAAGCAGCATAATGTAAACTTTTTATCAGTTCAGTTTTGTATGAATAAAAATTGTTGATTATTTCTTTTTATATTGTTTAAGGTAGAGATTCTACCAAATTATCAAAAATGTAAATATATTAATGAACGACTCAAATATAACTAATTAAACAAATGTTATACAAATTCAGTATTACTTTCAAAAAATGAAAAGATTATATTTTGGAAATCATCCATCAATAACATAGCACGGACTATTATCATTTCTTGTCGTAAGTTTCATTAAAGAATCAACCATGAAATATTTGTAAATTTGCTTTATTCACATGGATAAATTCTAACACTCGAAATGAGCTAGAAAATTTTGAATCTCCACACAAATTCTCAATATTTTAAAAGAACATTTTCTGTCAATTCTTATAAATTGTAAAGAGTTGAAAAAACAAAAAGAAAAAAGATTTTCATCGAAAAATTTTCCTTGTTTGTTTGAGTCGTTGCATAAATTTCATGTTTTTAAAATGAATACTATTTTAAGTTCTTAACATGGACGCTTCATGACGTGATTTCTTTTATCAGATTTATGAAAGTTATGACTTAGATGAATTTGATGATCCGGAGAAGAAAATATTCCGCAAAATGTTGGACTTGCTGAGGCCTTTTTTAGCCGGCTGAGGGCTTTTACTATTTGACTTGATACTTCCCATTGATGATGCGGGTGTTAATCGACCGGATGATGGTTGTTTACATTCCTGAGTAGAAAAAGTTACAGTTGGAGCGTCTTCAGGACTTTCGGGGATATTATTGGATCCACTATTACTGTCAATCGACATTGCACGATGTTGAAGTTTCGTTCGTTGCGCCATTCGTTTGTGCATTGATGTGATGCTCGTTGAATCAAGATCAGAACTTCTAAATGATCTTGCACTACTAAGACTTGCTTTATCAGCTGCCATTTCCTAAGCAAAACATTTAAAATTCCTTTTCTTGTCAATTGTTATTCATGATGTTAACTCACCTGATCTAAAGGCGCTGTATACCAACAATCTCCTTCCTTTTGACCATCTAATACATAAATCATATTGTCGAAACGTACACGTTCAGATGTCGTGTCTTCACTTAAGATTAATGACTGGTCGTAAGCATTGACATGTCGGTAGTTCAAGATGGAACCGGCTAAAGCTTTCGTTGATGCTGTGTCATGTCCGTTATTTGCTGACTTCTCACTCACACAAGTTATTGCAGACGCGGTCTCGCTGATATCGGCTTGAACTTCTAATTTATGTCCTGCTGTTGAACCATTAATACTACCAGCCAATGCTGTCGTCGACTCACGTGCTATTGAATTAGTGGCACCCCCAAACTGACTTGCACTTGCAACACTCAAACTAACTTCACCAATGCTTGTTGCGCCAATCCTTGAAACGGCATCAACGCTCTGTGTGTCGTGATTTCTTACTGTTTCTTCGTCTTCATCGAATTCAAATTTCACGCCATCGCGTGATGTTGACACACCACATCCGGCGCGACATAATGAAACTGAACAGTCGTTAGTAAATTTCAATTAAATATTATTGATTCGAAATAAAAGTAAAACTTACCTGGAACAACACCATAAACATAAAAAAGAAGAATTGGAACGCCAATGGCTACAGCAAGTCCCGCCAACACAGGCGATACGAGCATCTGAAGGGAAAAAGAAATTTAAATTGAAAAAATTGCGTAATGAAGAGTTAAATGGTATTTAAAACATAAATTGGGTGGGGCAAGACGACGACATCACATCATACAAACATATTTGTGTTTACAATCCTTTCTCGCTTCATCTACCAAGAATTTAAAAGAATGAAAAATAAATAATTTCTTCCCATTCACCATTGTCATGACTTTTCCCTTTAAGATGAAAAAATATTCATTCATTGAATGACAGCATTCTTGGTAATCTTGCGGAAACAATCAGATTCTAATAAATCAACATCTCGTAAATATTTTTATTTCTCAATTTCTTTTTTCTCAGTTCAACGGTTCATTGGAAGGCAACATAGCGAAAATCTTCATCGTTTTAATCTCGAAGAGAAGAAGAAAATATTTATTTATCCAAAAGCACAATGCACAATGAGAAATGACTGAGAGTCGATAGCGGAAAACAAGGAGAAAGAGAAATGTTGTGTACATGCAGAGAAAAAGAGTCAAAAAAAGTTAGTGTAACTGTGAATACAAATGAATCACAATGAAGCCTTCATAAGATAAGGAAATTCACTAAAATTCCTATTCTGACAATGTTCGTCAGGTGTGAAATGTGAACAGTCAAATCTCATGTAATCATTGAAGACGTTAATAAATCACTCGACTAAAAGAGACATCCATCCATCTCCTAATCTTCGGGTTAAAAGCATCCCCAACATGAAAATTCTTCACTCACACACAGTTAAAAATCTCAACGTGAATACTTCCATCATCATGTGAGCGGAACTCTGAGTGGAAAATATAAAAAAGCATAAAAAAGTTTCTATTCAGTCTCACGACAATCCTCGAAATCGACGGACGTTCTTACAGAATCAAGTCGAGAAAAAGAGAGGAAAATTACATTTTTTAAGCTGATTTCAATTTTGTGTTGTTTTTGTTGCGTGCTTGCTTGTTGGCTTTAATCGCTTTCACAGAAATAAAGGAAATAATTTCAATTTAACTCCATTAAAGTTGGAACTTAATGCGCTTTATGGCATTCTGATCGCAAATTGAAAACAAACAAAACTTTAAGGGGAGAAACAACAGCAGACAAATATTGAGCAAATAAACGTTCTCGTAAGTTAAAAGCTTTACAGCTTCTTTTTTTTTCTTTTTCTTTCACTTCAATTTGAAGAATGATTGATTGGAAAAGATTTTTTCTTCTTCTCCTTTACACGTGGTGGAATATTCGGCAAGAAAAAAATGAATGAATAAAAGAAAGCACATCACGTTTCATTTCAATTGCTTTTCGTGATGAATTCTTTAAACTTGTTTATCAAAGGAAGTGATTGTTAAGTTGAAGGATTCGATAACTTTTGAAAAATGAGCCACAATGGATGAAGAAATTTTTATTGATTTTCCAAAAAAAAGAAAAAAAGGAAAAAAGGAAACAACAATAGAAGTAAAATTGTTATGAATCTTTCATGTGACTTTACATTACATTGTCTGGGGATTTTTCTTTCATTATTTTTTTTTTGGGATGGGCAATGAGTGAGCAAGCAGTTATTGATGTATGCACAGTGATTGAGAGGACAGAAATCTGAAAAAAGATATCAGCTTTCCAAGTTTCCTTCTTGCCACAAATCATCCGAAGATAAAAAAGTTTCCTTCACCCCAGAAGCTTAAATTCTGATTTTTCACTGCTAAAATTTCCCTTAAGGTTAATCTTAGGGGGATGAAAATTGAGACTCAAAATTTATCTGTTCATGTCTCGTTTGTGAATAAACAATTAATTGGATTTGCATGTGACGTGAGGCAAAAAAATCAGGGAAGAAGAAAAAAAATTTGATGGAAACTTTTTCATGCAAACAAAAATTTAATCGGAAGTTTTAAGGATATTTAATTAGTGAATCTATCATGGGACGTTTACGTAAACCTCTCGAAATGTCACAACCCATGTCATTCAATCTTTCGAAGCATCTCAAATTAAACGTTCGTTACGAACAGCAAAGGAAAGTAATTAGGCAAAGCTTGCGAGTTAATGAAGAAGCAACGACGACGAAAATTGAGTTTTCCTCATCGATAACATAAAACGAATTATCTGCAACAAAAAAGGCTCGTCTAGAGTTTCAATGCCTCATCAATTTACATAGATTTCTATCCCATGTGGAATGAGAATATAAAGGTCGCTGATATGAATGCGATTGAGACATATGCAAATAAAAATGTCATTACCGGCGTTTTAAATATGAATCGGGGGAATTTCAAAACATAAACGATAACTCGCTTCATGAGAATGTTCGTGACTTGAGAAATTCATAATAAAGTTCAAAGATATAAATATAAGTAACAAGAAGATTTTACTTTGAGACTTTTGCCAATGGAATTGAACTTTTTTGTTAACATTACAACAGCCTACACTCATGTTCATGAGTTACATTAAAACTCTTCTACATGAAAAAATCAAAAAGAAAAAAATTCTTTCCATGCTACGCTGAGGTAGCTTTTGAATTCAGAACAATTGAGTCAATTTAGATAAAATGTTTGTTGAATGCCAATTGATTTTTTGATGTTTTATTAGCAAACAACAATGACTGATACAGAAGAAGAATCAGCGAGTTCTGACAGTTGGCCAGTGAACGAAGATTGGCTGATTGAGATGCTGAAGCAACATCACGATACGAAAAATGATATAAAAATTGCTGATTTCTCTGCGAAGCAAGGTTGTAACGATGGCGTGAGTAACTTAAGTGACATTCTCGCCGTGTCGGTCACTTACAACATCAGCAATTCGTCAATTGAACCAGCCTCATTGGAAACTGCTAGCAACAGTGAAAAACTAGAATTCATTATCAAACTCCTTCCACATGACCCATTCAGTCGTTACTTTGTAACCGAAGGCAAATTTGATTTGCGCGAAATCAAATTTTACACTCGAGTTTTGCCAGATTTATTGGAATTTCAAAGTAAACACATTCAAGCAGGCTGCGAGAAATTGTCAATTTGTGTACCAAAATGTTTTTACACTCATTATTCGCCCGGAAAATTGCCACCAAATGGAAGCCCCGAACCACCTGAATCAATTCTCGTTCTTGAAGATATGAGATCGTCAGGCTACAAGGTGAGACAAATTATTACATTAAGAAATTAAAGCTTGACTGTAAAGTGTAGATTAATTTTGATTTCTTCAACTTTTAGGGCGTGAATTTCATAAATGGTTTGAATTTGGAGCAAGCTGAATACGCTATCAAGGCCATTGCTTCGGTTCATGCGCTATCGTTAGGCATGAAGTTCAAGGAAAAGATTGATTTAAATGAAAAATATCCCGTGAGTTGTCGATAAAGTTAAATGACGATTTAAATGAAATATTTTAATTCATGATTTTTAGTTTTTATTTCAAATCAATAAAGCAACAGAAAGTTATCAACAATTGCTTGAACAAGGCTTGCCACAACTTGCAAAATTTCTTGTCATGAAAGGATGTTATGAACGTGAATTGCAAGTTCTTGAACAACTTCAACCAAAGACAAGAAATCTTATCGAGAGACTTTTACATCCAACGGAGCCGATGGGTTTGATCACCCACACTGACTTCTGGTGCAATAATTTGCTGTTTAAAACTGAACTTGATGACAGTTACAACGACAATTGTTCAATTCTTGATTGGCAAATGATCACATACAGCAGTCCAACTAATGACATTGCACTTCTTATCACTTCATCATTACCGTCTCACATCAGACGTCAACATACGACAAAGTTACTTGACTTTTATTACAATTTACTCAAGACAAATTGTCACAAGTTATCGTTAGATATCGAAGTTGATTTACTCTACAGCCGTAACAAATTAGAATGTGACTTTAGGTGAGATTGAAAAGGGATTTATCAGATTGAAAGGAAGACTTAACTGCTTTCTTGTTCTTTTGTTCTAGAAAATCTCAACTTCTTTCATTTCTTCTTTGCATTGGATCAATTGATGTAGCACTTGGTCATCCAGAAACTGAACAACGACTTCTCGATGTTCTTCAAGATTATTACGAGGACAGAATTTTCTCATTTGATGATGCAGATTTATTTGACTAAACTTTATCTTTAAAAGATTGTTGCACGAATGGATGAATAAAAGGTAGAAATGAATCCTTTTTTGGAAGCTTTTGATAATAAATTATTTAGTAAGGTGGAAGGAAATTGACAAATGAATCGATTCTTACTTTAGATTAATTTAATCAAGTTGACGGGTGTCAAGACCGGTTTCACAATTGCTTTTTACATTTCACTTAATTATATTTAATTTAAATAAAGTGAATTAAATCATTTCTTAATGTGCTGTCATGAGAACGATTATCACGAAAAGCTACAAATTAAACATCGTAATTCTCTTACGGAGAAATTCTAAGCACCATTAAACGGATAACAAAATGAGAAATGTTCATAAAATGAGTTGGAGTTTATGATCATCACAATGTGTCCATTGTCGCCATTATTACTTGTTTTTATTGTTCTTCTATTGGTCTACTTGACGTCGTCGTCGTCGTCGAAGGGAAATAAATTCATTCATGAAACATAAATGGAAATGATATGAAAATATTTGAATTTCCTTTCTATCAGTCTTTAGTGAGTAAACCATGATATTATTTTTCTCATAACTTTTATTAATGAAGGATATTAATGCGTTTATTTGAGTTAACTTCCAGCGGAAGGATATAAATTAGAAATAAATAAAGATATGAAGTACTAGATTATAAAGGTAATGAAGGAAATTGACATGTATGCGCATAATGTGTAAGCAATAATATTAAAATCCTTACTTGCAAAATGTTTATTATTAAAGAAATAAAAGGAAAAATCCTTTGAAGATGAAAGAAATCATCTATAGCCGAAAGCTTTTTGATGACGATACTAATATTTCATGAAAGAGAATTTTCAGGAAGTTGAGAGAAGGCAAACGAATGCGCATGGACCAAAACAAGAGTGGGTGACAAGCCCCTTCCTCCAATCATTAATCGTCATTGAGAAATGTTCTTTGGGGAATCCTTTGAAATCAAATGAAAAATTCAAAACATTTTGTACAACAACTTACAGAAAGTATAAAAAGGAAGGAAAAATTTGTCGACTTTCAAACTTTCTTACACACAATCACTTAGTTGACATTTCAGCAGACACAAAATCATGAGAAGATTTTATGCTAAAATCAAAAGTTCAATGACCTTAAGCTCAAGAACAAAATCGTTGGCAACTTTTCTTCCGAGTTCAATGAAACTGAATGAGGGATAATAAATAACTCACCGAAGCAGCAACGCCGCCCATCACAGCACAATTTCGTTTGTGTTTACTTGCACCCTTGTAACGAGTGTGAAGTTTACGACCAACCCAAACGGGAATTCCTTAAAAGAAATCAATTAAGCAAAACGAAAACAGAGATTTTTTGTCTGTAAATTATCTACCAATTATCATTGCAGGAACGGCAATTCCTGCGACTAGTGCAATCATGACAGGAGCACCAACAAGTGTTCCCAATTGCCACAGAAGCTTCTTCTTTCTCGACCATGGCTTTGTACCCCAAAATGTACATCCAGACGGACTTAAATAATGTAAATCCGTTATCTCCTTCTTACACAGCCAACAAAATTCTGAACCACATACTGCACACACCATGTGATTACACGAGCCATCATCGATTTTGACTATTAATACTTGACATCGTGGACATGGTTTAATGTCATCACCTGATAAAAATTTATCAACAATAATTAATTACGATTTTAATTTGTTAAAAGCTTGATAACTTACGATTTTGTGGATCTTGATTACTGCCACCCGACGTTTGTCTTGTGGGACTGTGTCGTGCAGCTCTTGCTGCATCACAAGTCTGGTCTGGATGCCATTCAGCCTTACAATGATAACAGAATTGCAAATCACAGCCTGGTCGTTCACAACGTAGTCTTGGACACGAAGCACATCCTGTTGCAATAACAGCATAACTGCAATCTGGTGCTGGACACCATCTTGAATCGGGATCGGCAAGAAGCACACGGCGCACCATAAAGTCTTCATATTTCGATATCACATTAGGATGTGTCTTGAGCAGTATTTGAATGTCCGACGGATGCATTGATTCAGCACATTGTGGACATGCAATGTCAGTTCTTGATTCTGTGATCTCGATTGTTAAATAACTTTCGAGACAGATGCGACAAGCAGTGTGCTTGCAATTTAACATCGTGTACATGTCATCAGATTGATCGTATTTCATGTAACATAATTGACATTCTTGTGAATTCTCCATTGATTTTTGACTTGACACTGGTGGCGTTTTATTGCGACACTTTGGTGATGAAGCTTTCTCCATAAATACGAAAGAAATGCGATCAACATGACTTGATGTTGTGCCAGAACACTGAGACGTGGTGTCATTATTATTGTACTGGAAAAACAACGTAATAAGATAAATAAAAATGATGTTTGATTAATTGCTCTTAATTCTGTATTAATTCGATTGTACTTGTCAAAGATAAATGTTCGACATCTATTGACACAATTTACTAAAAATTGGGAATTCATTAAAAATTCTTGTTCAACTTGTTTCGCTGTCTAATGATATGATGAGCAAGATGGCACATACACGAGTTTCCTTATCGACGATATCATCACTTGTGTAAGCATCTTTCAAGGTTACAGTTTTGGGTTCATTCTACTATATTAAATTGAAACACGTTGTGTTTGTTAATATTATAAAGTCATCTAGAAGTTGTGTCATTATCGTCATTCTCGCGAAATTTTGTAAATCGAGTTTCATCTTTGAACGATAAGCAACAGCAGATCACAAAATGTTGCGGAAAATTCAGAACTTTTGACGTCAAATGGGCAACTTTTTATTCGCTTCGAATAATATCAAAATGAAGAAATGGAAAACATGAAAACATTTACACTATGCGGATATTAAGTCAACAACAATTGTTATGTTTACACGTTCAGCTTGACCTCTGAATTCTTAAATGTTTTTCCTTTTTTATTTAATTTATTTTATCTCATTGCAAACAGCAAGTCGAGCATTTTTCACATCAGTTTATGATTAACAGCAAGGTGATGTAATTATATAAACAAAAATGAATTTTGTAGTTTAAACAGCAACTATGAAATTTATTAAAAAGAAAGAGAAAATAAAGCTTGAAAAATTTAAGTTATGTTCGTGAGACTTCAAGTTTTGAAATATTTGTGTGATTGACTTATAAAAATTATTGTTAATCACTATAATTGTGAAATGCTCAATAAAGAAACATTTCAACTGGTTGGTTCATGACTCTAGTAAATAATAATAAGAACTGCTAGCGATTTACGAGCAACACGAGTAATCATTGTTACGGGACACTTTTCCAGCTCTCTTCATTTCAACCACGTGAAGAAAGATTCTTAACATTGTAACATGATCCTTGAACAACGTGTGCAGACATAAGATGAGGAATTTGTCACGCAATTTTGCACGAGTTTTGTAATCACTTTTACTGTTTCATGTAACATTTGACGATGTTGTGATGAAAAGGATAATTCAGTTATAAACAAAACTTCAATGACAAGTTAAAAAGTAAAAATTGTTATCGATTATTTCTTAAACAAGGTGAAAGTTTATTAAACTTCAATCAAAACTTTTCATTACCGATGCAACATTTGAATAATATTTCGCTTTATTTTCATTGCTTTTATTTTATAGAAAAATATTTCAATTTCTTTTCGCAAAAGCTTTAATGAAGCTTTTATAATTTCTTTTATTAAAAACAAGAAAATAACAAATAAAACATGTAACTTTGTGTTGTTTATCAAAGTCTCTATCAGATGATTTAATATGAAAAGTTTTGAATTCTTTTTTCTTTATTTGTTTGTTTGTTTGAAAAGAAAAACTTTTCTTTGGTTATTTGTTCAGAAAGGAAAAGAAAGAAAAAAGAAGGAAAAATCGATTACGTAACTCACCTTATTTGACGGGGTTGATGAAGACTTTTCTCCTTTACTTGAACTTCCTGTGCCTTTTTCAATATCACAACGACTCCCTAACGTTGGACTTCCACGAGCTGCACGAGCTCCATGCAGTAGAAGACGACGTAAGCTGAAGTCCGGAAACGAGAAGGACGATCGGTTACGGCGCATGTTGCTAGGTAATTATTCTAATTCTTTTCTTGGCTTCACCACTTTACTTTTCTAATAATGTTTTTCTTTGAAATATATTTAAAATGAAAATATTTAATCGGTTGATGACGGCTTTCTTATGTTTGAATTGTCATGGTTACTGACGTCTTTTTTTAAGCTATTGTAAATAATTCAATACTCTCTTGGTGTTTCAATGTGTATCTCCTTAAGCCATCTAAAGCTTTTAATCAAACTTGATACTTCGTCTTCTAAATATTTATTCACTTCCGCAATAAATATGTTTTAATCATTCACAAACTGACAGGTTCTAGTCTTGCTTAAATATGTTAATTTTAAGAAGATTTCCTATGTTTATGCATGTATTCTTTGAATTAGCGCAATATCAAATGTTTAATGTGGTTCCTCGCGATTTATTAACACGTTACTTTGATGCGTTGCGATGTTTTATGACTCAAGGTCGTCAAAAGGCTCTCTGTGTGTAGATGAGGTTGAGGTTACCTGCTGAGCACAACAAAACAAAAGAAGAACAATATAGTAAGAATCAATGAGTATTTAAAAGTATTTGCTGAAGCTTTTTTTACATCACGTCTCTGAAAAATATTTTTTCTTTTTTTTTTGTTATCATGTCGAGCTACTTTGAAAGGCATTAAATGTCGATTTAGGTCTCAAAGAGACGCAAAATCCATTTAAACAAAACTCAAAACCATAAATTAGATTCAAAAACTTTTTCTTCCTGAGCTTCAGGTGATTGAATAACGAAGCCGGAAGTTCCATTTACCGATGTGATAATAAAATGCTGAACAAATTTACGTAAAATTTGTTTTATGTAAATTTAATTTCTGTCTTGGTTTTGAAACGAAAAAGAAACAAAATTATTTTAATTTTTCTTTCTTTCTTTCTTTTTTTCGCGAGCGAAGAAAAAAACGTAAATTCACTTTCAATTCAACAATCAAACAAATGAATTGAATTCATTTTGATGATCACACGAAATTATATTGAGATGAAGGTGGGAGAATTAGAACAGCTAAATAAATAACTCAACAAACACGCTCCATAATTCAATGCGCACAATTTTGAGATCCGCCTGAAGATTGAAAGAGAATCTGCTTTAATATTATTTTTTAATAATTCAGTGATGTTTATGTTGGTTTGCATAATTTTACATGAATTAACGTTTGAAATGAATATTGAATAATAACAAGATTTTCGATCATTGAGACCACCATCGGAAGAATGTCGAAGAGAATTTAACTGGCGAAACGCCTTTCAAGATAGTTACAAGTGTTAATTCTTGGCTTTAATAATTTATCAAAACAGCTCAACAAACGCCACGTTGGCGGTTAAATATTGAAAATTTTGTTTCTGAATACATTTTTTGTCACTCTTATTGTACAATACTGTAGTGCGATAATCATCATAACACTTGCTAATATTTAAATGAACTTCATTGTATATTTACTCGAATACATATTTAAACACACCACTTTGATTCAACAGAATTAAGTAATGAATCGTGTCAATTAGTCGCCTTGATAGCTTCACGAACGACTAAGCTTTCAAAGCAAAACAAACTAAAACAACAAAGAACAACAACAAGAGTGAATAAAAAATATTTTTAAAAAATCGACAAAGCTTTGTGCTTTGAATTATAATGATAGGAAACATTCTACGTTTTTTAATAAATTAGTCGTAAATCACAGTCAATAAAAATAGAAATGACCGCAATGCAATGTTTTGTTTTTAAATTCTTTCACTTCTTGTCCAGAAAAAAAAGATTCTTTGACGTAAACAACTTCTTTGTATGAAATCTGAGAGTGCGATGTCTCAACTAAGAATGTTTTCAATGCATTCGCAAATCGATATTAATAGAAACTTTTGATATTGTCTAAATTTATTCTATTCTCTATGACGGCATCGCAACTGTGTAAACAAAACTTGACTATTACTGGAATTATCTTACATTGTCATTTATTGACAAAAACTCCTTCATAGATGTTTTCAAATTGATAAAAACAAAAATACGAGACGTAAATAAATTTTTAGAAATTCCAGTTTACGTTTAATAATTCAATTTCATCATTTATTATGATTATTTGGAAAGTTCTCATCATCGGCAATTGACCTTGACAAATAACTCAACCCTCTCTCTTTTTGTTCAAAAAATGTACATGAAAATGATATAATAACAAGTTTCAAGTAGCAAAAGCCCGTTCACACTGTTCACTCACACGATGCGGTTGCGAGAGATGATAAAGAAAGACTGAAAACGAGCAACACAAACGTGTATCAATTACCAATTCAAATTGTGTCATCGCTTAGAAAGGTCATAAAGATCATCTGTGAAGCTCGTAAACAAGAATAGAACATAATGAATTTAATCATATTAGATTTCTTATCAGTATCTTGTTGTTAACCCAATTTCCGACTTTTCATATTTCAACTCTTTTATGATCACAACATAAACCAAACAAAGAATTTTCAATCACCGGTGAATTTATTGTTACGAAATTTAATCTATTTAGGCGATTAAAAAGAGTATCAAGAACCACTTTCGTCAAAGATAAGATAAACAACAATAACAAATGATTGATAATTAAATAATGAGTCATGAAACGACAACAATCGTAATCAAAATAAAAAATTATTCGAATGAGATTAAATTTACTTTCATTTATCAATTTGTAAATAACTTGTTCGTCGAAGGTAAACATGAAAATTATGCTGCAAGCTTCTCACTGATAATTAATATAGAAATAATAAAAAATTGTACGTGCAAAGTTATTTTAATGTTGCTTCGCTGAATGTCACAGTTGAGAGAAAATTATGACGAGAACAAAACAAACTAACAACTTAAAAACTGTGCATGGCCTCCCAGCAAATAAATTCAAGATCAACATCATTGAAAAAACTGTTGGCGGGCAAAAAAAAGTTTTTTTTGTCGTTTGACGAATTTTTTATGACATTTTCCGATGAATTGACGTTTTATTTTCTCTTATTCTGAATGTTTATTAAATTTGCTTTCATATAAATAGAAAACAAATCTTTTCAAGCTGGGAAATGAGAAAGAAAATTAAAAATCATTTTTCTGTCTGTAACTTTACTTTTTAACAAAAAAGGAACTTTTCATACATGGAAATGTAATAAAATGCAAGTCGACGTCAATAAACTGAATACAACGACCGGCAATGCTTACAAAACACAATTTCATGTTCATAAAAGAACGCTGATATTGCAAAACTCCATTACTTTAATGCTAGATGTTTGACTTTGATTACTTAAACTTTTATGAATTAACAAATTAAATCTCCAAGTAACAGCAGTGACTTTGAATTAATTCCTAAATACAAATTGCAGCAAGAGCGAGTTGAATGAAAGACTGGGGACATGTGATGTGAAAATCATTTAGTTTCTTCAAACAACAATCTTTCCTTCAAGTTTAATACCATGTAATGCATTTGGAGTTAATATTTATTTTAAAATTGAAATTGAAAGCTCATTGCATTGTGTTGTGCACTCGAGCTGAGAGGTTTTCTCTTCTTAGTAATCACAGCATTGTTATCATAAATTTATGAGCACTTAAACAGCTTAATTGATAGGAAAAAAAAGGTAAGGTGGATGGAAATATTTTTTCTATTTCCCTCTAACTTGTTTTATTTACTCAAGCAATTTTTTATTTTGTTTTATTTTCTCGCATTAAATCGCACGATGATCGCCAGTAACAGCTGATTAAAAATTTCAACACTAAATTTCTTTTTCTTCATTTTTTTTGCCTTATGCGTAGCTTTATCGTTAGAGACGATTGGAATTGTGAAGCTTGAAAGAAATCAATGAATTTAAGTTTCACAAAAGAAAGTTTCTTTCATTTGTGATGTAATCGTAAATGTGGAATCATGCGAAGAGAAGACGAAAGGAAAATTAGTGTCTTATGTCTTCGTCTCGTCGTTTAAGAAAATTAATTGGAATTTTTACACCCACACAATTTGTGCAAAGTTAATATATATAAAACACTCAATCGAGTGAACAGAGAATTGCAATGAAATCATTAAATGTCACATAAATATGACTCGAGCTCATTCAATTCGTAGTTCGACGAAAAAAGAAGGCGCTCAAGCGAAAAGTAAATAGAATTTCATTAAAAATCTCATCAAAAGCTGTTTGTTATTCTTCTCATTCCAATTCACTGAATTGATGATTAGAAGGAGAGTAAATTAGATGAAGCTCGAAAAATGGGAAAAACATGTCATGATTAATAGTTCTACGGATTAAAAACCAACCTTCCAAGTCGCGACTTTTCCAATTAACTTCAATTGACTGCGGTCAATCTAATAAATTTTCACTTGCACTACAATCGGCTTTTCTATTTGTTGTTTATTGTAACTGCACTCAAACAAAGCGGCCTGAGTTAATTTTCGATGGAATAAAATTTTGTTTTACTTGTACATTCGTTTTCTTCTTTCACTTTCTTATCACGACTCGTTCGCTGAGCTCAACACCGAAATAATTTTTATTTTTGTGAGTTCAAACTGTTGATTTTTATTTTCCTGCAAAATATTTTTTTGTTCTTCTTCTTTTCAATAACACGCGCAATATTTTTCGTGTCGTGACTGATTCGTCGAGAAACTGTCGTTTCTTAAAATAATATGTCCATCGGTTTCGCGAGATTACGATGAAAAATAAAACTTTTCTTGACTCAGCACTTGAAATTCCATCAAATTAACGAAGCGAAGATTCTTCAAACGACACGACGAAAATTCAATTTTCTTTTCATTTCGCCTTAAGCCGTTTACTAAGAAAACTTTTTATTCCCTCTTTGCTGAACCAAAGCAAATATTTTTTTGACTTTTCAATCTTTTTTCTTCTTTTAATATTTAATAAACAAAACGCGTAAGCGAAAGAAAAAGAACGAAACAAAATAAAAATAATCGTCTTTGAGCTATGATTTAAAGCACGTTTAATGTCGAGCCGATCTCGCTTCTGAAGTCAATGTGCAACTACTTACATGTGAAATATCAGCAAACCCAGTTTTTAGGTTGAAATCGATGGTGAAACTCTCAAGTCTCTCGCTCTCGCACGATGAATATTTTTTCTTTTTTTTGTTTCAAATTTACAGTGAAATCTCTCAGTTTGCTTGCAGTAAGTTTAAAGAATTTCCTTGATTATTTCACAGTGAAATATTGAAGAAGTTTACGCGGATTTACAATTCAAATGTACAATTTTAAAGCAATTTTACTGTATCAAAATAAAAACAAAAAAACTTCTCTATACAAACATGTTGCGCGCTCATTCGATTGCAAAACTAACTCAACAAAATATTTTCGGGAGAAGACTTCTCTCAAACAATAAATAAAGAAGGAAAAAAGAAATAAATTTGGAGCTTTCGTAAGTTAAAATGAGAAGAAATAATCATGCGCCGATTCGTAAATGCCAAAATAAAATAATAAATTTACAATTTCTTGCCATGATCACATACACGATGAGAGTGTGCTAGTGGAGCGAGAATGAAACAAGTTTGAATTACGAAAAAGCAAAAGAAAGAAATATTCAACTGGAATTTTACTGCTCTCATTTGAATAGCTCGTGATGCCAGTAACCTTAAGAGATTTCGATGAGCACACGACCGATTGACGGTGAAGATTTTACGATAACGAGACAGACAAATAAAAACTTGCTTTTTTTATTATAATAATAATTCTTCTTCATGTCTTGTTGCTTCGTCAGAATGAATAGTCGACGAATGAAACAACTTTTCCTACAAGCAAGAAATGTCTGGAATTAAATTGAGACTGATTATAAAATAATAAGAAATCGCGAGTCGTGATTCAGGGAAAGAAACAACAGAAGAAGGAAGAAGAATTTTTGTAAACATTCACTTTTATTCGCTTACGTTGAGAATCTTAAAATTGATTTCGAACAAAACTGTAAACATTGTAAAAAGAAAAACTTTTCATCAACACATTGCTCCGGTCTCAAGTCGCCTTTTGCTATTGCTTAGTTATTGAATTCTTTCGCTGCTGCTTCATACGTTATGAGTATAAATTGTAGAGAATGAAAATCCCGAGCAAAAATGGGTCAAACATCGATGTTAGTGAGTGAGAGAGACAGAGATAGATGGATGGATGGATTTAAACATTAAACAACATTCCATAAATTGTTTTCAACCTGAAAGCAGTCAGAGCCAAGAATTTTTTCTGCTCTGAGCTTTTGAAGGATTTCTTCCGGCTGTAGCAATTTTTATTCGTTCAACTTATTTACAGACCATGAGCCATTGATTACAGACTTTCGCAATTATTTTAAAAATAATACAATGAAGTTGAGTTTAAGAGTAAAAAAAATATTCAAAACGAAAATCGAAGGCGAAAATAAAGACCGCACTGCACCCATGAAACGATTTTTGTTTTCGTTGTTACGTACACATATTTCGGCATTTTGGTAACGTTAAGTGCCTGTCACAATGCCATCGTTGACTTGAGAAATAAAAAGGAAAAAGAGAGCGAATCGTTTACAACATTTTGTACATATGTAAGGAATCGTTTAAGACGAACATTATTGGTATTGCGTAGATGTTTTATATGAAATTCTCGATCTTAACTCGAAGGTTATCATTCAAATTACTGTTCAATTTGCTTGACAATTCAACAACAGAATCTCCATTGTTTCATTCATCATTCATTCAATCGAATCGCATGAGTTTAATCGACTAGAAATTAATTTTACTTTAATTTGCTTTTACATTGCTTTGTCACGTCGTCTACGAACATCATTCATTCGAGTCGCAAATCGTCGCCGAAAACAACCGCAAGGGGAATTTGCCAACGACATGCAAAAGCTTTAAGCAAATCACGATACGATGGTCATGTCTGAAAGAGGTTTTTTTGCATAATCACAACATGTGTACGATCGATTTGTCGCCAAAAAAAACCGCTTGCAAAAAAATTTCCATTTTTATCTATTTCACGTTCAAAACTGTGACTTGAATCGCTATAAAAAATTTACAAGAAAATAAAGTCAAGACTGCAACTGTAGCATTCGTTGAAAGTACATGAAATTCGACCTCAGTTGCAAATTGAAAGAGAAAGTCGCATGTCGTTATGAGTGACGAGTACAATTCCCTGATTAACAAAATCTTTCAAAAAATGAAGAGTAAAATACTCAATTCTGTTGTTTTGATTTATTATTTGGGTTCTTGAACCACAAATTAATCAATTCGTCTCATGACGAGGTTTTCGTGGTTCATCGAACATCTGAAATATCGAACAATGAACTTCCTCATCCGGGCTTCTGCCAAATGTGAAAATTTTCTCGTTACTAGCTCAATAAACAATCAATTAAGATGTGGTCGGAAAATTTATGTTTTCCTCACCCAACTCATCGTCATTACGAAGAATGAAAAACATTTCGAAAAGTGAACGGCCTCGAACTAAACCATCAAGTCGCCGTTTAAAAACATTGATTTTTTTTCTTTCTCCAGCACCGAAAATTAAACAAAAAAAAAATTCACCATCGTTTGCGTAATCATCAACAATCGACAGCACAAAGTCCCATTAACGCAACTTTTTTTTCTTCATCTATTCCATCGTCTCTTCAAAGTTTTACGATAATTCGGCGGATAAATCGATTTATTTTGTATTAAGTATGAATGAAAATAATTTTTACAATAAAACACATTTTATCACATGAGGAATCGCAACAGAATGTTATGATCTCTCATCTCAGTCTAAAAATAACTTTAAGTATGAAAGATTTTTACGCTCACTTCAGATCACCCTTGATTGAATAAACGACCCAAGGATACCTTTATCAATCGAGATTTCCTTGCATTATTCAATTACAAAGTGTAATAAGCCGATTTTCATGTTATGTAATCCTTTCATGCGATTAAATTTTCAAATTCTCATCGGTTTACATTCAACAGTAAGAGTTATGTTAGGAAATGAGTTTCATTTTTCACAAATCTCGCGGGTCTTCCATAACAAACAATGTGTATGAATGCCGATTCAAAGATATTTATTTTATAAACAGCAACAAGTCAACTAAACTCAATGAGCATTACATCATTAAAGATTAATTTTATTCATAGAAGATTATTGAGTTGTAGAATTCATTGAATAATTAGACAGTCGCTTATAAAATTTAATGGAAAAAGATTGAACGAGTTATCAAATTATCAACAACATTGACAATAGTTTGCAAGCAATCACGAGGAAAATATCATTGAAAAATTGAAAAGGAAGAGGAAAGTTGTGTTGCGTTTAGTTTCCGCACTCTTGTAGATTTTACAGACGATGATAATGGAGCACAAAGGAAATGTAATTTATAACTCTACATGGTTGGATCTCTCAGAAACAAGAAATGAAAGAGCGGCCTTTGTGTCACCATTAACGATTTTAATACATCATTTAGAGTCAAACACGTTCTGTATTGTGATTATTTGCTAAACAATTTCATAGCTCAGTTTGCCTCATTTTATTGACATTAAACATTTTTCTCATAAAGTTTTCTTTTCATCTTCATCTAATGTCCCGTTTTGATTATGATCAAAGGTTGAAGTACTTTTCAACTTGTGAGTTTATTTGATGTTAAGTTCACGTCTATTGTTCCATCCATGCGAGAAATTAGCAAAGAAAGATGTTGAGTAACCGTAAAGTTGACAATTGCGTGCAGTGACGAAGATAAAAATAAAATTGGGAAGTGATTGGAAGAAAATGTAGGTTGACAGCAATTGGATGAAAAAACTGATAGAAGGAAACGCTACATGTGATGATGATGATGGTAAGTCACTAAACATGAAATCTTTTCACAAAATTTGTTCACTGAAAGGTTTGTTTTGTTTGATATTATTTTCCTTGACAGTTGTCGATAAGATTTTTTTATGATAAAACTCAATTTCCCCCTGAACGTCTTTACCACCCATTTCTATTTACGGATGAAATTCGATAAGAAAAAACTTTGGTTCAGGAGGGTTTTGGATGAATTCGATAACTAAAATATGATATATTTGTCATTCAGAGTTTTCTTTTCTTATTTCTATGAATCACAAAACAGATGTTGAACGTTTTAAGATAATGAAAGAGTTTCTATGATTCACAGTGTTATGTTAACTTACCGTTGTTTTAAAACGAAATTTTCCTTTTGATTTAATATAAATTTTCACACAAATTCACTGTCACTTCAAGAGATATTTCATTTTATTTACTTAAAAACTAAAATACTGTGAGATATTTGAGTAGTCAAGCTTATGCAAATACTTCAGATAATTTTTAGTCCAGTTTTAAGCTGGATTACCTTCACTTTTAACAATTCATTAAGTTCAATAAAATTGATGTTATATGTGGTATTTTGTGGTAATTTTCTTGCTATATTTATAAAGTCTTAACTCTTCATAGCTTTTAGGCTTATAACTTAACAGAATCTAGTCATAAAATGGTAAAAACACGAGAATATTTACACTCTCCCTTTGCCTTAAATTTTTTGAGCGACTGCGTTCAGTTGTACAAGAAGGTTCAAAACAAAGGCGCTGAGTATTCTTTGATATACAGCGTTTTGAATTTGATTAAACCGTTAAAAACAGCCGATTTCACAAGGGTATACATGACAAGATTTTATTTATTTAATAAATCCTTAGGGAAGCACTTTCAGAAAAGATGTCTTGAACAAAAATATCCATCATATTTAAACATCTAAACAAACACAAATTACATTTTATCTTGAATGTTTTGGTTTATTAAATAGATCAATTGATTGTTAATTCTTACAGTTAAATTTTATTATCATTAAGGAGCATTTGGTCTTGATCTCAAGATAATTTTGCCTGCTTCGTCACAGCTTAGGTTGAATTCCGAAAGAACATTTCTTGTACGTGATATAATAATCTAAAAAAATATTAATAGATCTCTATTAAATTAATTCATAGAAACATTTTACCCAAATACTCACTTGTGGTGATATTACAAGTTTATGTATTCCATAGCAGAATAACGTTATTAAGGTTAGAGCTGAAGTTGTAAATATGTAGTGATTTAATAAAGAGTCAAAGAATGGAAGAACTGATGTCTGTGGGTCACTCAACCAGAAGAAAGCTGAAACACCAGAAATGATAGTAACTATGCATAAAACTATTCGCCATCTCAAGCAATTAGGCTGTAAACACGCAAGAACTTCAGTGAGTCTTCTTTCAAACGCTTTCAAATCTGAAAAGAAAAAATAAATTTTAAATTCTATTTAATCTAATATAACAAACAAATACCAACCTTCGCAAGTTGAAGGTTCCAGTGACATTCTGGTATAAATTAAAGGAACAGGAACACCTTTTTATAAACAAACGACCGTGTAATTAGTTACAGATAATATATTTTCAATTTATTTAGTCAAGAAATATTATTTTTTTTAATTCTGAAGCTGAGCGTTGTTGAAAGCCGTACAAATCCTCTTTCAAATTCCAATTTTCGGTTAAATTGAAAAAATTGAACAATTTAGACAATTTTTATCATTCGATTTACAAAGTTTGTTTAAATTGAAACAAAGTTTCGGAATCAAAACCAACTAAAGATCATTTTGCTTGAGAAAAGTTATCAAAAGTAATATTGAACAATCTCCAACTTTTAATTGCATCTCATAGCTCTTTTAATTAACGTATTAACATCATGAGAACCTTGGTTACACTGAAAGAAAAGTCAGGATACTGATAGCCAGCTTAAACTCAAAAACTTTGTCGTTTGGAGGGAAAAGAATAAAAGGAAACTTGTTAAAATAAATTCCATCCTCAAGGGAATTATGCCCTTCATCTTCATCCAAATAATGAAATGACATCAAAGTTGTAATTCAAGAAAAAGCACATTTTACCGAGTGCAATGGAAAAAATTGGATGATAAAATTTCTTTCGAAGATGAAGAGCAAATATAATTGAAAAGTTTGTTGAGTATTGTATCATAAAAAGTGCTTCCGTGGTTTTATTTTTGATGTTCCATACAATTACAATCAAATTTTCTTATAATTTTCAAATATCTCTTCATGCTTGATAATGAAAATTTCCATAAATGTATCCAGCAGCTTATTCATGAATTCCAAGAAGGTTTCACAACAATCTTATTGAAAAAATCGACACTGAAAAACGATATAATTAAAAAGAACTTTTTTTAATTACCAAGTAATTTATTGAGCTTCAAGAACAGTTTTTCGAATAAAAAAGCTGAGAAAATGCCAGAATCGAGTTTGTTTAACTTTCAAGCAAGCATGACTTTTTATATCGCATTGAGATAAAAATTTAGTGAAGTTTCCTCTTCCTCCGAAGAAATTTTATTGCTGAAGTTTTATTTTTTAGTTCCTTTTTATTCCTTTAGGTTTATTGAAGAAAATTTATCCATGATTTTAAAAAATTGACCTCTTAAAGAAAATAAAGAAAAATAAAAAATATTTACAAGTTAAATTTAATAATTGAAGAAAAATGTTTTCTCCATCTAATTTTCTTTGATGAAAAAAAAATGCGAAAATCGTCAAGAAAAATATTAATTTTCGGTATTTACAACGATCGTCATTAATTTCAAATATAAATAATGTTCTTATTTCATCCCAATGAAATCACAATCTAAATGATTTACAGCCTTACCATAATAATTGTTTTTCACATTATTTTCTGAAGGAATTAGAACTAAAGAAAAATGATTGTTCATGAAATTTCTTTTTTTCATAATATTTAGAGAGGGAAATTTAAGGCATTTAGATAACTGATAATATTTCAAGAACGAAGAAAAAAATTAATTCTATTTGACAAGGAAAAAAGAAACATTATAAGTATTCTTATGCCTGCGGCCGACACATTTATTGAATACTTTACCTCTCGTTATTACTGTCAACTTCTCTTAAATATGAGGTGATAACGCGCAATGTAATGAATGGAAATTTGCCGAGTTTTATCAGGAAATTCTCAACATTAAATTAAACATTTTCCACTCGTCGGTCGTAGATCGTGAAGTCCTTTAAATTCCAAACACAATTCGCGTCTAAGCATCCATTCCCTCTCGTTCGTCGCCGCCAGAAGCTAATTCATTCATAGTAATTTATTTTCCTAACAGTAACATAACAATTTCATTATTTATAAATTTCCATATTTTTCATTCACGAGCTTTTCTTTCTGTGGATAATTTAATACACAGAACAAGCGAAAAAACATCATAAAACATTTTTCAATTTCTCCTCCGTTCAACTCTTAATGACTTCGGTTATTAGTTAAATTAATTCGCGCTTGAGAGGATTTTTCTCGCACCGTCATGAATGGAAGGAAATTTGTGTTTGTGTGCAACTCATTTCTGATCACTTTCTTTTTTCTTTTAAAATGGAAGGAAAAGCTTGAAGCAATTTAATGAATGTAAAGCACTTTTTTTGGGGTTTCCATGCCACAAAAGAACCAAAAAACTCATTAAAGACTTTTCCACATGTTCGCTTTGCTTTCTCATGATACTCAATGAGCTGTTGCGATATTTTACTTACTCTCTTACTTTCTCACAGAATTCTATCGTACGTCGATGAGGCGAAAAGTTTTTCTTTCCTTTTATTTCACTCTTAAGGAGATTAGCTCGGCTTCAGAGAAATTAATAAATAATGAGTTTTTCGCAGCATGGGGAAGAACGTAGGCATTTCATTGTGCTAAATTATGGCAGTTTTCATTCAACAAATTTCCTCTTTCATTCTTCCGCATGATAAATTTATCAAAGATTTATAGCGGAAAATCCTCAGCGTAAAACTTTTCAATCAAAGAAAACTTTTTAGAAGATTAGTTTTCAAAACATTTCACAAACGATAAAGCTTTACCGATTCAGCTACATTGACGTGTGATTTCAATAAAAAGCACCCTTTGAGTAAGAATTAATTATATTAGTTCCAAGTATTTCTCCTTGTTCAATTGGTTATCTTTTGAGATTCTTATATTTAGGTATTATGATTATAATATAATCAAAACCTAATCAAAAGATGATTAATTGATTGCTTGACAATGAAGAATATTCACTCTTTTAACTCCACGACATGAGGTTAATGGGAAATCTTAATCTAAGTATGAAAGCCAAATCCATAATGTCGTTGCCTTATCAAAAACTTTTCACCATAGTTGAGCAGCTGTGACCTTTTCATCGTCTTCAAAAATGAATCCTCCTCAATTTTCGCATATTCCGGTGCCTTTAACTTCTCAACAATGATTTTCACAAACTTTATGATTATAGCATTTTGGGTTAGGGAAAGTTTTTCGGCTTTTGTTATGATATTTTGCATGTGTGAAGAAAATTTACATGCGAAAAATGATTCTCATTTCAGGAAAATCTTTAAACAGTAGATGGAAGAAGTGAATAAGCGACACATCGCATGCTTTTACAATGAAGCTTTCTTTCTTCAATGTGTTATAGAAAGCTTGATGATGACAAAGAATTTTAAAAGGATCCAAAGCCACAACGAGCGTCTAACGACTCTTGCAAACGATGTCATAAATTTGTTGAAAATGAGCGGTAGTTGTCAGAAAATTATTGGATATTAACCTTAGGAGAAACTGAGCTTTCACTTGTGGTTTTTCTTTAATAGTTTACATGCGAGTGAACAAAGAACTTTTGCAACTTTCGTTATGGATTGAAAGAGATTTTTTCCTTGCTTATTTACACTTTCATAATGTAATTTAAAAAATTAACAATTTATAGACGCTAAATTTCATTTGTTTCAGTAATTTAAATATTAGATCAAAAATTTAATATCATAACGAATTTGTTTTACAATGATCGTGATTTTATCCACAAAATATTTATTCTAATTGTTAAGCTCTTAATTATACAATTTACTTGATATGAACAAATAAATAAATAATCCCTCAAATTGGAATGTTCAGCTGTTTAATGTTCAATCCATAACTCAAATAATAATAAAACTGACATTTAGGTAGCTTAATTCACACAATTGTTCTACATCATATCACATTTATGTTGTTAATTGTTCAATTATTAGTACAAATTTGTTTACCTTCATGCCAATTTTCTTATTCAATATTCACATTAATTGTTTTTCAACATTTTTAAAACTTAGAAATCACCTAAAAAACTTTACTTCGCGGAAAATAAAAATTTAAATGTACTGACATTAAAATGTTCGAAATAAAAAGAAGAAAACATGTAAAAGCACTTCATTTTCCTTTTCTCCTACCACTGATCTCAACGAATAAAAAATGGAAGAAAAAGAATCATAAATCATGGCAAGCATTAGATTTTGTATGAATTTACATCAGTGTTGATATCAAAATCCTTTTTTCACCGTTATAAATTTATGTAAAATGTTACCTACATCCCCTGCAGCAAACGAAAACATAAGCTCAGGTATAAGCTTTAATGTCGATCAAAAAATGAAGAGCACTAAACACGTCAAAGGTTTTTCAAATGCTTTGATATCTGAAGTGAAAATAAAAGTGTCAGTTCGGTAACTTCCACGGAATCGCTAATACATTCAACTTTGCTTAGTTGAAAAATTCGGTTTAGCATAAAATTGTGCAGTGACAGTTATAAATTACAACATCACTGCTACAATTTCTTTATTTCAAGAAAAATTTAGAGAAAAAATTGTATTACACTTGGCACGAAATCAAAGCTCTATAAATCAAATGCAATAAGTTGAAGTTTTGGGTTTTGGTTTTGGAAGAAATTTCAACAAATGGAAATTCTTTTCTCCGTCTCATTGATCTTAAAAGATGAAAACAGAAACGGAATGGAAACATAAATTGCTTGATTATATGAATCTGGATTTTATCTTCTTAAATAACTCACAGATTTTGTTTTCGTTACAATTTTAAAACATATTTTATAATAATTTATGATGAAAATAATTTTTCTTTGTTGTCAATCTAAAATAGAAAACTTAAGTTTATCAAGCTCTCATTTTTGTGGAAGCTTATCCAATTGAATTAAATAATAATTAAATGCATTCATTGATTGTATAGTTGGAAGAAAGTCAATTTAATAGCAGAATTTAACAACTAAAAAAAAAATTGAACGCATGAAACCACAAGATCGATTCAGTGACATTTGTAATTAGCTTATCACTCATGAATGAGTTAATTATAGTTTTTTGTATCTTGAAAGTTTCCCAGTCATTTTCCTAAAATCAATTTACCCACATAAGAAAAAAGTCCATTAAAATGATTAGGAAAAGTTTCCTTTCTCAATATTCCCTCACTGATTAGTTTGTTGGCAATCATGAAGTTTGTTCCAACAATTTATCAAATTTGTGCTTTTGATTGTGTTGAAGGAAGCCTATTTTCAATTCCAACAGTTTGTGAAAAGATATTTGTAAAAATTTTTGTTGTGCTTCACGTCGTTTATGTTATTCTAAATTTGAAATTTCAATACAACTTTCATCTTGAGCTTTTCAAACATCCCGATGTTCTAGGAAACATTACAAATCTCATCGAAATGATTCTACCTCTTTTATGTCACTTCTGTATTGTTGTCGAATCGTTTGTAAAGAGACGAAAGGAGCGGAAAATAAAGATGCTGATGCGGAAAATTCGTTTAAATCTAAATAATACATCTCGTACTAATGTATCACATTTCCCCTTTGTCAAATTCTTTTTCTTATTTATTGTTGACACAATAATTTACATTGTTGTCATTGTCATGTTGGAAGAAGTACCGGGTGAGTCGCTTTAATATTCAAAAATGGTTTGGTTTTGATAAACGTTTGTGATTTTGGCTTTGAATCAATTGATTGTAGTTTGGAGACTACACATGATTTACATTTTCCCGTCAACCGTGCTCGTCAATATGTTCGATTTCTATTATGCAACGCATGTTCATTTTATTGAGAAATCTTCAATAATGGTTCAACATAAACTTATTGACACAAGTATCAGCAATGCATATCATTTGTCAATATTGACGATGTTGAAAGAAACATCTTTTGATCTCTGGCACTTAACTGAGTTGATAAATAATAGATTCGCATATGAAATGTTGTTGTCGGTAGTAACAAAACTTGCCGTGTTTGTGATTGACATCTATTGGGTTTACATCAGGATATTGCATGCAGTCTTCAACTATCATTTTATTCGTATGTAACTTAAGATTGAAACTATTTTATTAAAAAACTTTATAAGAATCTCTTGTCTATATCATTATGTAGCAGCGTCATTACTCTGTGTACATCCTTTAGTCTCCTTAATTGGAATTTTCTACTCTTGCAATAAAGCTGTGAATGAATATAAAAACATTTCTTTCGCTCTCCATCAAACTTCAACTTACAACATTAAAAGCGATTTTCACTTTAAAAAAGTGCAGAAATTTTCACTTCAATTAATGTCGTTGAAATTGCAATTCACTGTGAAAGGTTTTTTTGAAGTCACAAACAGAACGCTTCAAGAGGTAAATAGATTCATAAATTCAAATTTATTTAAATTATTTTCATTAAAAAATTAATTTCCTTGGTTAGATTTTGTCAGCTTTCTCAACATACTTTTTAATTGTTGTCCAATTTATGCCGAAATGGGATATCTTTGCAATGGATCACGATATGAATAAAAAGAATTAAAATCTTGCGGCAATTCTCCAAGCAACTTCTTAATTAATAACATTGTATGAATGTTTAAATTAGAATTTTTTTTCTAGAAAAGGTTTTGACATAATTAAATCATTTAATAGTGTAATTATTGTAGTAAATGCATGTAACATAATGAAACTCTTCAACTACCAACAACAACGTTTAACCCCATTCACAGCCTCAGCCTAAAAAGTGACAAAATTAAGTTAAGAAAGTTCTGCTTTTGATTTCGTTAAAATTTTAATCTTTGATATTTTCCCAAGATTAAGATATTAAGAATGTAATTACTCTCAAAGATCCCGTTTGGCCCAAATCTAAGCTGAAGTTTATTTGTAAAGAAAACTTTTTGGGTTGTAGAAAAGAAATTGCCATCATAAAAGAACCGAACGAAGCCAAAGAAAAATAAAAAAAACTTCTCACTGACCAAGAAAATTCTTTACTTAAAGTGAAGAAAGAGAAATTTTAACCTTTATGGGGGCTTGTTTTGAGGGCTGATTAAAACCACACGAAATAAAATTAAACAACGAGAGATTGTTTGCTCGGAGGGTCAAGATTTTAATGATGTTCTCTTTCTCTGTTCATTTATTTATTTTATTCGAGATTTTCTTTATTTTTACAGTTACGAGAATGAGGAAAAGTTTCTTTTTCATTATTTGATCTATGCCCAAATAAATCTTGCTACGAGTAATCGTCGTAGCACACAACAACATCATTACGACTTTATTGTTACGAACATTTTTGCTTTCATGAGAACGACAGATGTTCAAATCCAAAGGCATGATAAACGAAAAATGTGAAGTTTTTCTCGTGTTTTTTTATGCTCTCACAGAATTAAATCTGTAAAAAAAATGCAAATGAAAACGTTTACATCAAAAAACTATTCAATAAGATTGCAAGTACTTTCATTACCATAAGTCAACATCCATTTAAAATTAAATTTACACTTTTGCACTTTGAAAACATTTCACTTAAAGTTTCTAATTGACATCTCAACCTCAATGTGATCACATTGAAATCATGTTGAAATTTCGACCACATAAAGTCTTATTGGCAAAACCAACACGTTCAATGTTTTGTATAATGAAGCATTTGAACATAGTAAGACTATGACAAGGTTTTAAATTTTAATCTATCATGTAATCGTGTAATGATATGTGAATTCTAAATTACTGACGAAACCGTATAATTAATGCTATCGTACTATCCGCTTAAAGCATGACGCCAAATACATTTTTAAGAATTTTAATGGCAAAATCAATTTTCAGAAATCATCAAATGCTTAAGCTGCTCATTTATCCGAAGAAGGATGTTACGACGATTCTTCAAAAAACATTTATTGAGAGGACAGTGTAATACATACAGACGAGAATTTTTCAAAAGCATTCGTATTCATCTCAAAAAAAAGACCATGCATTATTCATGAATCATCAAAGGTCTCTTTCGCTTTTCCTTTCCCCAATCCCAATTTTTTAAGGATGGAATATTTGATGGCCATGATTTTTCACACATTGCACACTTGGCTATCATCGTTTACATCAAAGCTATGGTAAATAAATGGGTTGCTGAATGACTTTTTCATCATTCTGTCAGTTATGGTAATATTTGTGTCTAAATACGAGACCCGAATGCATTTTTAAAGAGATTTTTTCTTTGTTTATTCTTTTGTGAGTCGAATGTAAAATCCTTAAAGAAGCATGAAACTTTCACTTCTTTATTAAGAAGAAATAACACATAAAAGCCAATGATGTAGAATAATTAAAATTTTCCATAATGAAAATACATTAAACTTTCTAGGATCATTAAATTTTATTTAAACCCCTCAATAAAGTTTTCAATCGAAACATGACGAAATGTGTTTTTTCTGTATCTTATCATACGTTGGTTATGTCTTAAAAATAGATTGTTCTAAAATGACTTAGAAGTTTCAAAGCTTTCCCATCCCATTTAAACTGTCATTAAATGATGAAAAATTCTCACGTATTTTTTTTTATCTTTTTACATGAAAGGAGTTGAGGAAAATCACACGAAGGGCGTAACGACTAAATAAAAAGTATGATTCTTTAAGAATATCGCTTTTCACTTTGTCTCTTTACGCCCAGAAAATCTTAAGTAAGCATGTCGAGAGAATATTTTGTCCTTCATGAGGATGCATACATTGTCGTTTGAAGGTTCTAGAATATTCATAAAAGTAAAATCAAGGCACACAAAGATTCGGAAATGTGAAAAATGAAAATTTATATTCAACTCATGCTTCTCCTGCCTTACGTAAACCATCATTAGGATTTACATACATTTAGAAGCTCCTATGTCAGATTTTTTACTTGGATCAGCTTACCACACAGATATTGTGGAAAGAGTGTTGGAACAGATGTAGACATCAATTTACAATTTTTGTAAAAGCTTTAAAAGCACTCATGCTGAAGCTTTTTAAAGTTTTGAAAATAAAAGTTGAAAACATTTAGGGGCAAAATATTGTGCAACAAAAACCATAAAAATTTTGTGAATTATTCTTAGCAAAATATATTACATATCATAAGACATTATCGATGAACTTAATTCAGTCATGAAAGTCTGTTCAGCATAAAGTTTTGATTGTGCTTAATGAACTGGAAAAACGCTGCCAATTACGTTGAAAAATAGGTTCCAGTAGAAAAATAATCAACACTCTTAATTTCTTATGATTTGTTGTAATTAGTGATGCATCAACAAAGTTGGAAGCTTTTTCTTTTGTGTTGATAATTGAAACGGAATGAATCAATTAATTTTCTTATTTTTTCAATGAGATGTTACTCACATTAACTCGTCCTGAATTCTTCCCAACTCAAGCATTTTAGCACGAAAATAAAATCAACAATTTATTATGATTTCTAAGAACAACACAAAAGAATTGAGATTTGTATTTTATGGCACAAAACATTAAAAAGACATAAATTAAATTTTAAAAAGTGGGATGAGTAAGTATTCATGTTTAAAGCTTGGATACAAAAGCTTTTTCGGGAACTTTATTAATGACGTGAGATTTCAACATCAAAGCATTCAAGCATACATTTTCGTGGCTTTAGTTTTTGGTAAATTTTTCAAATGCTCTTGTCTGTTTTCCGTTTTTGAAACTTGCCAAATAAATTATATGCACTAATATTTAAAATATATTCATATGAAGCAAAATAAACATAATTTTATCACTCTCAACGAAAGATTGCGCATTTTAAAATGAACATAGTAATGTGCGGTTTTAATAAAGATTATATTTTCATAACATGCACATGTAACCAACACGCCTCGTATATTTCATCTTTCACACTTAAAAGTCTTCAATTTTTCATGAGCTTTCAAAATACAGTGGATGATGATTCTTTAACTCACAGAAGGGAAACCATCTCAAAAGACACTTTCATTGCTGATTGTAAAACGCCTCATTTTCATGATTTATTCTTTGAAATTTTGTTAAGGAAATATTTCAGCACTTTTTGTTAACGTTCACTGTTGGAAGATAAGAAAAAATGAATGAGTAATTAATATCATATCTTTTCTTCGTGGCCAAATATAACATTCAAAATCTCTATAGAATTCTAAAAGATGTTATATTCATGTCATGATATTTATTGAATATAAAATATTCCACGAAATTTTAATTTAAATTCGAAATGAAACTTTTTATTTTCTATGTTGACTCTCAAATTAGAATGATCAACAAAACACTACATTAAGTATGAACTTTCCATAGAGCCTAATCTAATTTTAATTTCTTTCTTTTTCTGACAATGTGCTGATTATTTCGTGGTTAATCTTTTTTAATTAAATTTTATTATTCAATTTCAGGAATATTCTGAAATAAAGATTAAGAATTCATGTTTTCAAATAAGAATTTTGAATTAACACTTATGGCAACAAAATTCACGTTCAGTTTTTAGGTATTTATTATGAATCATTTAAATATTTTTAAACTTGAATACCTAATCGGAGTATTGACTTTATTTTTATAATACATAAAGCATCTTACAACCAGCATTATGCACATACATGATATTCATATTTTAAAGAGGCTTCTTCAAAGAAGTTTCAGATGTAAGGTACATTATTTCTCCTCATCATCATCATCATCAGGTCCATGATGAGTTTCTTTTATGAGAGACTCCACATGATTAAAATAAAAACCTAATGAGCATTTCAAAAAACAAAATTAATTCGAATAAAACCAATTTCATTATCAATGTATCTGCGTAAATGAATCATTTTGATCATTCGTAGCAAGTTTATTTTTTAAAATTTATTACATTTGCAATTTTCAAGAATAAAATTTTGAGACATACTCAATTTACTTCAATTTTGAAGCAATTACTGATGCTATTTTCAAATTTCATATGTTTACAGAAGAGAGATCAATATTCAAACGATTTTAAAATGTTCATCTTTTAAAATAATAAATACGTGCAGTGTATTTGTGATCTTTAAGTGCAGGAGCTCTGTAAATAATTGAAAAAAGAAAAGTAAACCGACCCGAGCAGTGCATCTGCTCCGTTTGATTACTCTTGAATGACTCACATGAATTTTTATCTGGCATTTTTGCTTTTCACTTGCGCATAGGTTGGCTTTGTTCTCACTTCAATTGCTTTCAGCAAAGCCTTGACTTGATTTGAATTGCATTTAGAACAAATCGATATCACAATATCACATGTAATAATGTGATATGCTTGGATTTTCGTTTGATATTGTGATATTTTTTGAACAAATATGATCAAAAAAAAATGTTTATTGGGAATAATTTACGCGGCTGTTCCAAACAAATGGGACACTCGCAAGCACTTAAATTAGAATGACCAACATAACACTACATGTGAAGTAAATGCAAATACATACATAATATTCATATTTTTAGAGAAGTTGCTTCATAGAACTTTTAGATGTAAGGCACATTACTTTTAGAGAGATTTAATCATTTTCATCAAGTCCAGGACGAGTTTCCTTTATGAGAGACTCCACATGATTGCATTAACTGTTAGCAGCCGTTATGCGTCCCAACATGTCTATCATGAAGATGATATTAGGTTGAAGATAGCCGAAAGCATGAAGCCCATAACAGATATGTGTGCATTAAGCAAATGATGCATCAGAAGAGAGATGATTGAACTTTGCCAACGACAAAGACAGCCATCTCCCAGGCTTTCATTTGTTATCATTATTATTANTGGCGGTGACGTTACAGGAAATGGAGATGCAGGAGATGGTGGAGATGCCGGAGATGGTGGTGATGCTAATGGAACTGGTGACGGAGGTGCAGGAGGCACTGGAGGAGATGGTGGTGACGTTACAGGAAATGGAGATGCTGGAGATGGTGGAGATGGAGGAGATGGTGGTGATGCTAATGGAGGTGGAATTGGTGGAAACGGTGGTGATGGTGGAGATGGCGGTGGCGTCGTAGGAAATGGAAATGCAGGAGATGGTGGAGATGGTGGAGATGCCGGTAACTCTAATCCTCCACGTCGTACCGTATGTGTTCCTCTTCCATAAGCATATGCGAAAAACATCATAAAAACTTATGAGCATATAAATAACAGAAGATATCATGTCTCGAAATGAATAAAAGATGAATTTGAATAAAACCAATTTCATAAATAACGTATCTACGTAATTGAGTTATTTTGATATTCCTTAGCAAGTTCATTTTTGAAAATTTAGATATTATGTACATGTGAAATTTTCAAGATTAAAATTCTCAGACATGTTCACTTTAAATCCATTTTTGAAGCAATTACTGATGTTATTTTCCAATTTAAGTTTTCTATGTTTAAAGAGGAGAGAACAATCTTGAAACGTAATCAAGTACTGGCGTAGCATAATGACAAATGCACTAGTCCGGTTAATTAGAGATTGCTGGTTTGATTCCAGTCGTCAGAAAAATTTACTTTTTAATTTTTCAATTTTTCATATATGGATGTGAGATTTTTCATATTAAAAATAATTCATTGAGCACTGTCTCGTAAAAATCCTGAGTGTAAGAAATTACCTAAGATGTTAATATACTTAAATTTCAAAATAATATGTTTGGTATGTCTGTCATCTGTGACTTTGGGAATTCTGTATATAATCGAAATTATTACGAGACTGAGGAAAGTAACTTGGCTTAGAAAGAAATTGAAGTGAGCCAAGCAAGATGCCAGGGTAACAAGGTAAGCAAAGGAACTCAAGCCTCAAGCGGGGCATCTGCTCCGTTTGATTATCTCTGGAATGACTCACGTGGATTTTTATCTGAAATTTCTGCGTTTTACTTCCACACAGGATTTGGATTTTTCCAACTTTTATTGGTTTCAACAGAGCCGAGACTTGAATTGCATGTAGAACAAGTCAGTAGCACAATATCAAATAAGATGATGTGATATGATTGGATTTTCGTTTGAAACTGTGATATTTTTTGAAGAAATATATATGATCACAATGTTACAATAAATGTTTTAATGAGAATATTTTATGTGGCTATTTTAAATAAATGAAAGGAAATGCGCAAATCCAAAAAATTTCTTTGCAGATTTCCTAACATAAAATGTTGTTTAAAGCTACTTCTTTTAAGCTACAAAAGTGACAGATTTTTAGCTGTTTTAAATAAAGATGTAAGATTTTTTAGAAATACAAGAGAAAAATGCAAATGGGACAGCTTCACATGGGGAAGCTCCAAACTATGCCGAAAAGGTAATCCGACCTATATAGCATTCCAAAATATTTATAGAAATTCGAATAATTTCAATCAGTCAATCACTCATACTATCAAATTAGAATGATCAAAATAACACTATATTTTAAAGTTTTTTTCAAATACATGAATATTCATGTTTTTAGAGAAGTTGCTTCATAGAGCTTTTGGGTCTTAGGCACATTACTTTTAGAGAGATTTAATCATTTTCATCAAGTCCAGGACGAGTTTCCTTTATGAGAGACTCCACATGATTGCATTAACTGTTAGCAGCCGTTATGCGTCCCAACATGTCTATCATGAAGATGACATTAGGTTGAAAATAGTCGAAAGTATGAAGCCAACAGCAGATATGTGTGCATTAAGCAAATGATGCATCAGACGAGAGATGATTGAACTTTGCCAACTACAAAGACAGCCATCTCCCAGGGTTTCATTTGTTATTATTATTATTATTGTAATTGTTATTAATAATAGCATTATTAATATTGTTTTTATTATTATAATGATGTATCTCATCGAAGTGAAGTATTTTTTAAAATATGAACATATATGAGTATTACAATTTATTTGATAAAACGATCAAACATATTCATTATCAGGGGAGGAGTTTAAAAAAAAGAATTGCTATAAAAGTCGAAAATAATTGCATTAAAAGTCAGTATTCCCAATAAACATTTGAGAACTCATTCATTTATTATCAAAAAGAAACAATGAAATTGTTTGCAATCTTATTTTTATGTGCTTCCATCTACGCCGTTGGTATGCATTTTAGTGAATCAAAATAGGATTTTATTCATTCCATTTTTTTTCTAAAACAGCTGCTCAAACTGGTGGTGGTGGAGGAGATGGTGGTAGCGTTGTAGGAAATGGAGATGCTGGAGATGGTGGAGATGCCGGAGATGGTGGTGATGCTACTGGAAGTGATAACGGAGGTGCAGGAGGTACTGGAGGAGATGGCGGTGACGTTACAGGAAATGGAGATGCTGGAGATGGTGGAGATGGAGGAGATGGTGGTGATGCTAATGGAGGGGGAATTGGTGGAAACGGTGGGGATGGGGGGGATGGCGGGGG
>CVRI01000064.1:1198989-1232862 GCA_900005825.1 Clunio marinus | reverse complement strand
ATTATTATGATATGTATCTTATCGAAGTAGAGTAGGTTTTTTAAATATGAACATATATGAGTATTACAATTTATTTGTAAAATGATCAATCACTTTTATCATCAGGGGAGGAGTTTAAAAGAAAAAAAATTGCTATAAAAGTCGAAAATAATTGCATTAAAAGTCAGTATTCCCAATAAACATTTGAGAACTCATTCAATTATTATCAAAAAGAAACAATGAAATTGTTTGCAATCTTATTTTTATGTGCTTCCATCTACGCCGTTGGTATGCATTTTAGTGAATCAAAATAGGATTTTATTCATTCCATTTTTTTTCTAAAACAGCTGCTCAAACTGGTGGTGGTGGAGGAGATGGTGGTAGCGTTGTAGGAAATGGAGATGCTGGAGATGGTGGAGATGCCGGAGATGGTGGTGATGCTACTGGAAGTGATAACGGAGGTGCAGGAGGTACTGGAGGAGATGGCGGTGACGTTACAGGAAATGGAGATGCTGGAGATGGTGGAGATGGAGGAGATGGTGGTGATGCTAATGGAACTGGAATTGGTGGAGACGGTGGTGATGGTGGAGAAGGCGGTAGTGTCGTTGGAAATGGAAATGCAGGAGATGGTGGAGATGGTGGAGATGCCGGCAACTCTAATCCTCCTCGTCGTACCGTATGTGTGCCCGTCTAATAAGCATATGCGAAAAAAATCATAAAAAACTTATGAGCATATAAATAACAGAAGATATCATGTCTCAAAATTTGAATAAAAGATGAATTTGAATAAAACCAATTTCATGATTAACGTAGAGTAATTATTTAATGGCCAGCTTCTTTTCTTCTTTCAACTTTTAAGGTTATAACTTATTTCTGTAACTTTTGTGGCCAGTGTTTAAATAGGGCGTTGTTGTTAAAAAAACTGTTATATATGGTGTCATTTAAGCTGGCAATAAGCGAAAGCTGTATAAGAAGAAAAGCCCCATGCATGAGTATCCCTTTCAGCTTCCACTTGAAAAGAGTCGACTGTATAAAGAAGAAATTAACCTGTAATAAAAATTTTCTCTTGAATTTTCCGGAAAAACTGAATACAAGATTTTTTTCATAATTTAGTCGTTAATGAAACGTTGTATTCAGTTTTTTCATTTATAAATAAAAATTAAATTTTTTTCAAGTTTGTTAAAGTGATAGTCAAATTTTCTTGTAGTTTTGATCATGACATGGTTAACTTTGACAACTATGGAGATTGCCCAAAACAAAAAATTAATGCCACGATATTCTACACATAGTGTAGATAATTTTTTAAAAAAGAATTTTTATATTCGGCACAACTTGCACAACACTGCCGATTTAATGCACGTAATTTCCCTATGTGCTTCGCCTGATGAATCTCCACCCATACTAATACTCAAGTGTATTGATTAAAGTTCCAGGACGAATCATTTTTACACATGAAACCACTCACCCACCCACCCACACATAGTTAGGCGATCAATTTTCCGATCCGAATCGCCGATCCAACCTACCGAAATATACCGAAATGTAACAGAAAAGTTGCAGCAAGTTTAAAGGAACAATTTTCTCAAACACACCACGTAGCTTAATCTGATGGTTAAGCTGTAATCAAGTTTTTTACTTTTTCTTCCTTCACCAGTTTTAAAACGTTTATGCATAAGAAATTTTCTCCGGAATGAGGGTTCAATTCTTTGAAGACAAACATCTTCTTTTTTCAGAGAAGATCTTTTTAAAACTAAGAAGTATGATTGATGTAAAAGTCTATTAATTTGTCAATCTTAAACGCCACACACTTCTCTATAAAGTTGGGAAATAAAAAGTGTGGATTCTTTTAAAGTGAGAGAATGAGAAACCACCTGAACTAAGTAATTTCATTCTAATTTGAAAATATGTAAAATCTTTGAAAAAGTAATTATCTCACGAATAACTTCTCATGAAGAACTAAAAAGTATTCTAATAAATCCACAGTTCGGTTTTAGCATCAAATAGTAAGGTTAACTGAAAAACTAATTTGGAGATTCAATGAAAATTATTCGGCAGCAGGAGCTTTATTACAAGTTGAAAAAGCTTTCGTTAGTGTTTGGCATGATGCTTTAAGCCAGAAATTCATAGAAATTCACAAGGTTTATAACGGTTAGAAATGGAGAAAAATTGAGAATCAAGTTAAAAACTAATATAAGACTGCATTAATTCTTTTCACAAAATCTAGTTTTAAAATACTGCAGTATAAGTGGAATACTTAAGGTCAGGAGGGATACCAAATGAACTTTTAAACTCTAGAATGTATTTTGTATTAGCGCCATAATTTTTATGAGAGTTATAAAAAAAATTATGATGAAAAATTTTAGTGCGTTTATAATAATAAATCGGTTTTAGTGACAAAAATAAGGTAATAATTATCCGAGTTAATTGATCAATATTTTTTAGATTTTTATTTGTTTAATTATTTTGTAGAAATCCCTGATGATGGTGATTTTAAATTACTNTTGTTGATTGATTGAAATCGAAGGGCGTTTTGTAATCTGTTTTGTTATATATAAAAGTGTCACTAAGACAGATATACTAGTTTGTATATATACATTTTGATTGTTAAATAAATCAGTTATCATTTGACCTTAGAACTAACGACATCATCTCTTTCATTCCTCTCACGATCATAACATATTTGGCGACGAGTAAAAAGGAAAAAGTGCAGAAAAAGTTAATTAAATTAAGTGCAGTACATTAAAAACGATTAAAAATTAATTAAAATATTTAAAAATATAAGTCTTATTGACAAAATAAGTAGTGAAAAAGCTAAATTTGTGATCGAAATTTTTTGAAAGCACATGGTAAAAAAAAATATGCCAGACGAACAAAAAGATACAGCGAGTACATCAAAACCAGCTTCAACAACAACACAGATGACTCAACTTCTAGGATCAATAGAACCTTTCGTAGTCGGTGAAGACTTCGAAATCTACTTGCAGCGCGTTGACGATTTTATGGTTTTAAACGGAATAAACGAAGACAAAAGAAAAGTTATGTTATTGGTTAACCTCATCGGCATTACGGCAAGTAAAAAGATCATAAATGCTTTCAAACCTGACGTCTACACCAGCAAGAAGTACACAGAAATTGTAGAAAAATGCAAGCTTTTGTTCTTGGAAAAGAAAAACGCCATTTTTCAACGCTATAAATTTAATAGCCGAAATCAAAAGGTCGGTGAAAATTTAAGCGATTTTGCAGTGGAATTGCAAACGATGGCACAACACTGTGAGTTCGGGGAGAACCTGGATGCAACATTGCGTGATCGTTTCATCGCTGGAATCAGAGATTGCAAGGTGAAAGAAGTACTACTGAACTTGGAAGCAAACACCAAATTTGCGAAGACGCTAGAAACTGCACAACGCCAAGAAATGATTTTCAAAGAAGCGCGTCAAATGAATGTGCCTGATGATGAAACAGGTGCTGAAAGAGAAATTAAAAAAATGAAAAAGCAAAGTTTTGCAAGACAACATCGTGGCAGAAGTCGTTCACGTGGTCGCAGCCGTTCTCGTGGTGATCCCAGAACTTCGTATCGAGACTCTAGACACAATAGTAGTGGACGTACCAGTAGGGACCAAAGCCTAAGTGATGTCACATGTTTCCGTTGTCAACAAAAAGGTCATTACGCCAATGAATGCAGAAATGTGAAGAGAAAACGCCGCATGTACAACAATGACTACAAGAACAAAGAAGACAGCGCCAGTGCAAACTTTATTGATAAGTTTGACAATTTGGATCTCGACAACAGTGAGTATTACTTAAATTCTTTTAATAATAATTCTATTTCACTTTTAGGAACAAAAATAAATAGTTTGAAAACTGCTTTAGTGGAATTGAACGTCGAATCGAAAGGATTTGTTATGGAGTGTGATACGGGAAGCTGTGTCTCTGTAATTTCGGAAGAAAATTACAAAAAATGTTTTTCACATATCAAAATCCAGAAAGGATTACGATCGCTATCCGTTGTTTCAGGTGAGAAATTATGTGTGATTGGAAGAATACCTGTGATAGTGAGAGTGAAAATTGGAACTTTTCGGTTAGGTCTTCATGTTATTAATACAAAAAAAATATTTACACCGTTATTAGGGCGTGATTGGTTGGATGTTTTAAAGCCAGATTGGAGAAAAAATTTTCAAATTAAAAATATTGATAACTCAAATGAAACAAATTTAAAAGACTCCAATATTATTGAAAATTATATTAATGAAATTAAAAGTAAATTTTCTAAAGTTTTCGACAACGATTTGTCTCAACCAATCAAAGATTTTGTAGTTGATATCAAAATGAATGAAAATGCTAAACCTTTTGTTCATAAACCATATACTTTACCTTTCAATATTCGCGAAAATGTTTCAAAACAATTAGAAAAAATGGTCAATGAAGGGATTTTAGAGAAGATTGAACATTCTGATTGGGCATCACCAATTGTTGTTGTCACTAAGTCAAACAAGGATTTGAGAATTTGTATCGACGGCTCAGTAACTGTCAATCCATTCATCGAAACGCACCATTACCCTTTACCTATGATTGATGACTTATTAGTCGGTAAAAATAATGCGAAATTATTTTGTGTTTTAGATTTGAAGGGCGCGTATCAGCAATTGATTGTGAATGAAAAAACAAAAAAATTATTAGCAATTAATACTTTGAATGGAATGTATGCTTATAAGCGCTTGCCTTTTGGTGTGAAACCAGCCGCTTCTATTTTTCAGTCTGTGATGGACAAAATTCTTTCAGGCATTAAAAATACGCAAGCATACATTGATGACATTCTTGTTTGGGCCAGTAATATTCAAAATTTAAAAACGCGAATTTTTGAAGTTTTACAGAAATTATTAAATTTTAATGTTAAAGTTAATTGGGAAAAATGTAGATGGTTCGTACCTAAAGTCACTTATTTGGGTCATGTGTTATCTGCGGAAGGAATAGCACCAAATAAGGAGAAACTGAAGGCAATAGCGGAAGCTCCAGAACCAGAAAACATTACCCAGCTTAAAGCTTTTCTTGGTATGATAATGTTTTATTCAAAATTTTTGCCAAATCTAAATAGCAAGTTATCGCCACTTTATCGACTCTTGAGAAAAGATGTTAGATGGAATTGGTGTAATGAATGCCGAGTTGTTTTTCAACAATGCAAGAATGAATTGTTATCTGATAAGTTATTGTCGCATTATGATCCAAGTTTTCCAATAATTGTTACAAGCGACGCTAGTGATGACGGCATTGCGGGGGTGTTAAGTCATAGAATTGACGGAGTAGAAAAGCCAGTTTTCTTTGTTTCTCGAACACTGACACCCGCTGAAAAGAAATATCCGATTTTGCACCGAGAAGCTTTAGCTGTAGTTTTTGCTATGGAAAAATTTTATAAATATATTTATGGAAACAAAGTTCAAATTTTTACTGATCATAAGCCTTTAGAAGGCATTTTCAGCAATAAAAAGGGTGAACCTTCTGTAATAGCTTCGCGTTTACAACGATATATTTTACGCTTATCAATTTTTGATTATTCTTTAAAATATAAAAAAGGTAAAGAAATAGGAAGTGCTGATTGTTTATCACGTTTGCCATTAAACGTTAAACCCAGCAAAATAGATTATTTAGAAACTAAAAACTTAGAAATAAATTCAATTATTGAAGATCCTGAGATTGGATTAGACATTCCACTCATTAGCAGAGAAACTGCAAAAGATCCAATTTTGAGTAAAGTGTACGCATGTGTGTTGAATGGTTGGAGCGATCATGTTGATAAAAAATTGAAAACATTTTTTGATTTAAATAAAAATATTTCTTTAGAGTGTGGATGTTTGATGAATGGTTCTAGAATTATTATTCCAAAAAGTCTCCAACGAAAAATTTTAAAAATTTTACATGCAAATCATTCAGGAATGACACGCATGAAACAGTTAGCTCGCCGTTATGTTTATTGGGAAGGTTTGAGCAAGGAGATCGATAAATTTGTGAATGAATGCGATGCTTGCCAAGTTCTTCAGAAAGACAAGCCGAATAAGCAATTTAATAATTGGCCTGAAGCTAAATTTCCTTTTGAAAGGATTCACTTAGATTTTTTTAATTTGAAAGGTCATAATTTTTTAATTTTAATTGATGCTTATTCGAAATGGATGGATATTAAATTGATGAATGTTACGAATGCTGAGAGAGTGATACGTGAGCTTGAGTCAATATTTAATGTTTTTGGGGTTCCTAATGTTGTCGTTTCTGACAATGGACCACCATTTAAAAGTCACGAATTGACGAAATATTTCAGAGACATTAGTGTGAAACAAATGTTTAGCCCACCGTATCACGCTCCAAGCAACGGCCTTGCCGAACGAGCTGTTCAAACAGCTAAAGCAGTGTTGAGAAAATTCATCTTCGAATCCAAAAATGCTTTTCAGATGACTACTCTGATTGATAAGTTTCTGAAGAATTACCGAAATATGCCAAGCACGAAGGAAAACATAATTCCGTCTCATCTCATGTTTTCATTTAAGCCTAGAATTGCTTTACATAAATTTAATTTATCTCCAAAGAATGAAATTTTGAAGAAAAAGAAAATTAGTTTTGAATCAGATTTTAAAGAGAATATTAAACATGAATTACTTAAACCAAAAATTAAATTTAAAGTGGGAGAAAATGTTTTGTATCTCTCAAAGTTACAAGGATATTGTTATGCTTATAAAGCAAAAATATTGAAAAAGAAATCCGAATTCATTTATGAAATTAATGTATGTGGAAATATCAAATTAGCTCACATTAATCAGCTAAGAAAAAGTATTTTGAAAAGTAATTTCAATGATCCTTTTCCTAAGAATGGAAAATCAAGAACTGAAGAATTCAAGAATTATGAATCAAATAGAAACAAAAAACGTAGAAGAAGTTCTTCAGAATCTGAGTTAATTGAAATAAGAAAATCCGCTAGAACTAAAAAACCTGTTATTAGGTATGAAGCATAGAAATTAAAATTTAAAAACATATTTTCAAAGTTATTTTGAAAGACTTAATTAAAAAAAGTAAAAAATTCGTCATGTAAATTTTATGAATTATATTTTATGAATTATAGATTGTAAGAAAATTTTAGGAATTATTAGTTTGTAAGTTAGATTAGTTTTCCTCTTAAAGGGGGAGATGTTTTGTTATATATAAAAGTGTCACTAAGACAGATATACTAGTTTGTATATATACATTTTTATTGTTAAATAAATCAGTTATCATTTGACCTTAGAACTAACGACATCATCTCTTTCATTCCTCTCACGATCATAACACCATCCTTTTGTCTTTACCATTAAAAAAGACGACAAATTTCCTACANAATTTTCCGATCCGAATCGCCGATCCAACCTACCGAAATATACCGAAATGTAACAGAAAAGTTGCAGCAAGTTTAAAGGAACAATTTTCTCAAACACACCACGTAGCTTAATCTGATGGTTAAGCTGTAATCAAGTTTTTTACTTTTTCTTCCTTCACCAGTTTTAAAACGTTTATGCATAAGAAATTTTCTCCGGAATGAGGGTTCAATTCTTTGAAGACAAACATCTTCTTTTTTCAGAGAAGATCTTTTTAAAACTAAGAAGTATGATTGATGTAAAAGTCTATTAATTTGTCAATCTTAAACGCCACACACTTCTCTATAAAGTTGGGAAATAAAAAGTGTGGATTCTTTTAAAGTGAGAGAATGAGAAACCACCTGAACTAAGTAATTTCATTCTAATTTGAAAATATGTAAAATCTTTGAAAAAGTAATTATCTCACGAATAACTTCTCATGAAGAACTAAAAAGTATTCTAATAAATCCACAGTTCGGTTTTAGCATCAAATAGTAAGGTTAACTGAAAAACTAATTTGGAGATTCAATGAAAATTATTCGGCAGCAGGAGCTTTATTACAAGTTGAAAAAGCTTTCGTTAGTGTTTGGCATGATGCTTTAAGCCAGAAATTCATAGAAATTCACAAGGTTTATAACGGTTAGAAATGGAGAAAAATTGAGAATCAAGTTAAAAACTAATATAAGACTGCATTAATTCTTTTCACAAAATCTAGTTTTAAAATACTGCAGTATAAGTGGAATACTTAAGGTCAGGAGGGATACCAAATGAACTTTTAAACTCTAGAATGTATTTTGTATTAGCGCCATAATTTTTATGAGAGTTATAAAAAAAATTATGATGAAAAATTTTAGTGCGTTTATAATAATAAATCGGTTTTAGTGACAAAAATAAGGTAATAATTATCCGAGTTAATTGATCAATATTTTTTAGATTTTTATTTGTTTAATTATTTTGTAGAAATCCCTGATGATGGTGATTTTAAATTACTGCAACTACTCAGAAAATAATAATCAAAAATTTGATATTTTTGTCTGTAGGAACATCGCCAAAGCAAATAAAATTATCCAAATACTTTTTTAAATCCTGATCATCAAACTTTCTTAGAGTTAACAAAGTTAAATTAACTTAAAAAACCTATATTAAATTTTAAATTAAGATTTAAATCAAACTCTCTCTCTCTCTCAAGTTTGAAAATTCGAAAGATTCTACATATAAAGATGTAAAGCATTTATCATGCAGTGTACATAAATTTGCAGTTTTTCTCATACATATGGTCTTATGACATTCCTCATTTGACTAATGAAAAGAAGAAATAGCGAATATCTAAATTGGAGGATAAAATCACTACTAATTCTACATAATTTGATACTTCAAAACAGAAACAAAAACACCTACTTGTGAGGTTATCTTATTAATATCGTAGAACTGGACGTACTTTCCATCTCATGAATTTTCGTGAGCTAGAGAATATCTTTTAAACGTGTATAATTAAATGAGAATAAAAGAAATAATAGAATTATGCTAAATTTGCTTATTAATTTTCCTTCGCATGCTTAATATTTTAAGAGGAAAATTAAAATTTATTATTTATAACATTTCGATATTTGGGTATATGAAAGGAAGTCCACGTCAAAGAAGGATACGTGGTAAAAAAATAATTATAACTAAAAACACGCGCGATAAGCCAAATTCTGCCCTCCAGATAAGCTCTCAAATAAAACTTTGAAAATATAACTGTATTAAGACTAATACTAAGTTTTTTATTACGTAGAAACGTTTAAACAATATTCTGTTTACCTCCCAACTAACAATATGTTATGTTCCTAATTAGACATTCATACTAGTATCAACTTTAGTATGCTTATGTGGTGCTCTTCATTTCACTCTTTTTTTTTCGTTCCTCTTCCCCTTCCACTCTATTATCTCCAATCTTTTGATAAGAAGATAATATATACACATAAGGCCCTCCTTTTCATCAACTTTAGGAGAAGCTTAAACCATACTTTTGTTTTTATGTGAGAAAATGACAGCCTAAGTAAGTTATACCTAAAATTAACAAAATGTTCTATGTATTATTATTATTATTATTATTAATATCTCATTGACGACAAAATATTAAAATTTATTTAATAAAACGATCAAGCATTAGGGAGGGGTTTAATTAGAGACAAATGCTATAAAAGTCGAAAATAATTGAATAGAAATTCAGTATTCCCAATATACATTTGAGAACTCATTCACTTAATATCAAATCGAAAAAATGAAATTGTTTACAATCTTCTTGTTGTGTGCTGTCATCGGTGCCGCTGGTATGCATTTAAGTGATCTAAAATAGGCTTTTACTAATTTTTTTTTGAAACAGTTGCTCAAGGTGATGGAGCTCCCGGTGGACATGGCGGTGGCGTAGTAGGAAATGGAAATGGAGGACGTGGTGGTAGAGGAGGTAGAGGAGGCCAAGGCGGAGGAGGAGGAGGCCGCGGTGGAAGTGGCGGTCCCGTTATAGGAAATGGAAATGGAGGAGGTGGTGGTGGAGGAGGTGGTGGTGGCGACAATAATGGTTCAGACCCAGCAGGTAATGGAGGCGGCGGCGGACATGGCGGTTGGGTCGAAGGAAATGGAAATGGAGGACGTGGAGGAAATGGTGGACGTGGTGGCAATAATAATGGAAGTGGTCGAGGAGGAAATGGAGGACGTGGAGGAAACGGCGGTTGGGTCTATGGAAATGGAAATGGTGGAAATGGTGGAAATGGTGGAGATGCTGGAAACGGTGGAAACGGTGGACGTCGTACCGTATGTGTGCCCGTCTAATAAGCATATGCGAAAAGAATCATAAAAAACTTATAAGCATATCAAGTTACAGAAGATATCATGTCTTGAAATTTAAATAAAAGATGAATTTGAATAAAACCTATTTCATGATTACCGTATCTCCGTTATTGAATTATTTTAATCCTTCATAGCAAATACATTTTTTAAATTTCTTACATTTGCAATTGTCAAAGGTAAAATTCTGACCCCTCATATGAACATTTTGTTTTCTCCTATAAATTGTTATTTCTACAGCTAAAACAATATATTTACGCTGTAACGAAATTTAAAAAACTTTCTACAATTTTCCAATATTATATAAATTTTTGAATATGTATTTATTTGTTCTTTGACTCTTAAAACATTTTTTTATTCTCTACAACGAACATTTCAAATTTTTATAATTAATTTTCACACACATACCTATTTACATAAATTTGATGTAAATCAATTTCTCAAACATTTAGAAGCATGATACCAGACTATCTCGATATTGTAAAGTTCAAAATTTCTTCGACGACAGAAAGGTACAACATAAGTGAAATCAGATAAATCGTTGCAAGGTGTGGAATTTGAAGCTCATGACCTCTGCTAAATGATGTCACTGGATGAAAAAAAGGAAAAACAAAATAATTTTTATCATCATCTTTAAAGCACTAATTAGTTTTTTCATTATGAAATAACCAGGAAATAAATGGCCAGTTCTTTCTTTCTTCGACTTTGAAATTCAATAACTTTTTCTTCACTTGGTTTTTCTAATCTTCGGTTTTTCAAAGAAATTTTGTCAAAAACACCCAGTGTAAATGATCAATCAACTTATCAATAGATTATTTATCTTTACAGAAAAAGAATAAGCAATTTAAATTTTCGCTATACGAGAATCAAACTGAAACACTTTAATGTAGCCATATCAAACCGAAGTTAAGTATCATATTGCTCGATCGTTTGCGGTCATTGTTTAACCTGAGAAACAACGTTATAAAAAATTATTATATTTATTAATGTAATTAAAACTAAATTCGATCGAACCTTTTAGTTTTTTTTTGAATACATATAATTTAAGCCTAGAATGTATTTCAGCTATCTTATTCCATAATTAGAATGTTGCCAGAAATTGCTCACTTTGTGAAAATTTGTTTGCCATTAAATTTTTGAATGCGACTCCATATAAAAATGGTTGTGTACCGCAATTTGATCGTAAAAATGTGTGAGCAATTAGTTTGAAAGTTAATTTACTGCAAGCTATTACGAAATTCTGTAGAGTTATCTATTCAATTCTACACATAATTTCTTATCTTTTAGTGCATTTAAACAAGTAACTTTAAACCCATGTAATTTATACTCGCATCTTGACAAATTAAAGTTAGTAGCAAAATTGGTGTTTTAAGAAGAGATTTCTTTATTATTGAAATAAGTGACCATAATTAGCACCGTCCATAATTGATCATGGCAATTAAATGATTTTTTAATTCGGATCTAAACACATTTTCAGAAAGTGGTTTATTAATTATCAATAGCGTACAATATGTATATGGCATACCTCTTTCTGGTATTGGTTCTTTTCGCGTTGTTTCTAGAGGCGCTTCAGTAAAATCTGCATAATGTGTTCCTACTTCTGCGCTACATCGTAGTATAAGTTGCCCATTTAAATAATGTGATGGAAGAATCTGAACGGACGAATTAATTCATATAATCAGCTATCTATATGACATATACTCCTCACAAATGGAGTTTTAACTTACCTGAATCTTTAAATCTTTTGACGACCATAACAAATTGTCCTGTGTCTGATGATAAACTGTTGGTTCATTTCCAACCTGGAATAAAATAAATATTTTTTTAGAAAAATGTCATTCAAAGATATTTAGTTATCAATTTGACTATGCATTTTACTAACGAGTCGCTTAATATTTTATTTGTCGCACCCAGGAAGAAAAAATTACAATTCGTTTGAGTCAACTTAATAATTACATTTGCAATAATTGCAGCTTCTTCAAAGACATTTAAATAAATATCATAAATAAATACAAGATTTTTTTAATTCAAATCATAAAGTTGTCTTCAAAACAATACTTTCATTCATGTGCATTTTTATCAAAATAAAACTTAAAAGTTTTCTCAAACTTAAATAACTTATCTCGTGTACTATTTCATAAGCATAGACTTTTTTTCTGAATTGCCAGAATTCACCTATAATATCTACTTATTATCTCAAACTCCAAGACTCAAGGAAACACTCCAAATGAAACAGATTCTTCCATAAAAAGTGTATGATTTATATTAGAAGTATAATGTGTTTAACATAAATCTTTTTTATGTACGAAAATGTCGCAAATGTAGTGGCATTTATCATCATTGCATAATATTATAAACATTTTGCTGTTAAGGTAATGGCTTTAAACGCTGTGTAATGATTCTCCCCTTTTTGCTTATTGTTGGCGGGCGAATGTTTCGATTTTCAAAGATATCATAAAATTTCCTCGATATTTATAAAGGAATAGAAATCGTTCGATTCAATAAAAATTCAGTCACACTGCCAATTTTTGCTTCCCTTATAAGAAATTTATTTTGAATTTTGAAAAAATGTGTAAGAAAAACGAGCTAATAATACGTAAACATAAAACTTTAATGTTCCTTTTAATGACAATTTGAGCTTGAATCCTTCATGAAAACATGTTAGACGAAAAGAAAGATTACGCCGTCAATAATAAATCTCGTAACTTTTTCATTTTATTTTTATGACTTCTCGTAATGCGTTTTCCACCACATACCGCATTACAAACAACTGTTGTAATATATCAAATAACCGAATTACACATTATTCCTCCTTCAAAACTGAATGAAAACTTTTGAAAACTTAACTTGTTAAAAGAATATCTTGTCATGAATATCATTTAACACAATGAAAGTTCAAATATGACATCAGAGATATCGTTGAAAGTCAGACATTTATTTAAATGAATCAGGCGAACATATGAAAATCTTACTTTTTAATTGACAATCAGTGACATAAATTCTCTTGACTTTTGATAACAACTTCCAAATCGATTCAATCATACACATAATTATTTAATTACAGTTGAGGAGATAGCTTCTGTGTTCCATTATTTCATGCGACTTTTGAAATAATTTCGCATTGTGCGAATTACAACAAAAAAAATCAATCGACACTAGCAATCTTGTAAAAAATTGTTTACTATTGAAATTTCGTCTAAAAATGAATTCCACCGCTTTGAAACTTCATTCAAATAATAAAACAGATGAGAAGAAAGAAAAAGAAGGCAGCAAGTTTTGAGAAAGAAATTTCAAGTCGAAATTGTTTTCCAATCTAACAAACAAAGAATTCTATCATTTGGAATACATTTTACTGCTAAATCCTTCGGATTTCCAAATCCAGACATTAAATTAAATTTTTTGGAAGAAAAGGAAAAAGAACTGGGGTATAAAATCTTTCACTGTAATGCTGAGTATTCCTCATTCATCTTGTACATGTTGAACGTTTAAAGGCTTATAAATTTCTCGTTTTCTTGTACATTTCAATCAAGGTTCGGGATTAAGAGAATTGACTTAAGCGATTTACTATTTTTTGAGCTTTCACTCACAGAACTGCAGCTTGAAAGTTAATCTTATTACATTACATTCCTTACGGTACACATCAAAGATTTCCAAGGAATTGAGTTCTTTTTATGTATCCTAAGACGTTCGTAAAAACAGCTTGAATTGTAGCAAATAACTAATGTTTCATAAATGATGTAGCACGAATTGATAAAAACATTTGCGACTCGTAACAAGATGCTTCTAATTGCAAATCAATGTGACATAACTCTCAATTTACCCCTCAGTCGTATAACATTTAAACCTCAATGCATTCCAGATGATTGATAAGCATTCATCACATTTAACTCACACCAAAGTCACTTTTGAAAGGCGAATGAAAAAAATTAGTTAACGATAATAGTTTCGGTTACTTTTCTCATTTTCCTGGCTCTGTTTTTATAGCCTCTTACCCGAGAATTTTTATATCCTCTCATTATTGCCTCTTTCGATTCAAGAGATTTATATTCAGCAAACGCTATCGAATACAAATTTGTACTTGGAACGACTTTTTTTTTTACATAATAGCCTATCAGACATCATATGATGAACACTTTTATGATACTTTCCAAGCATTTAACTGAATTGAAGAAGGTATCGATGTTAATACACAGTTCAAATACAGACCAATCCATACACAATCAAAACCATATTTTCATTTTTCTAGTGTTATTAAGCACCATAAATTATCAAAAGAGAAATGAAAAATAAATATTGAATGAAAAGCAAAATAAAAATACTTTCAGGTGGACAATGAAAGATTTCAAATTTTCTTGTGATTTTGTTCGGAAATTTCGGAAAAAAATGAGGTAAGACATCAAACATGAACCTCCCTTTTTTCTTAAAATGTAATTTGTAACGTGACAGTTGTAACAATAAATTAATCCAGCCGAACTATTATTATTAACATCAGATCATCTTATATTCTCAATTGCTCGACGTCTTTCAGGCTTAATAATACAAATATATTTAAAAAAACTATCGATTTTTTCTGAATAGTTTGAACACTCTCAATGTCCAAAATGCAATTTCCATCAGCTTCAATTTTAAACGTGTTCCATCTTTTACACACAAGATGTTTGTTTTTGCAATATTATCTTCGTCTATATTTTTTATTTTGTCTAAAGCGTGACAACAATAACTTATCCCATCTTATGAAATGCAAAGAGACAATCGAATGGACAATGCTGAAAAAGTCCGAATTTCTCTTTCAATTTTTATAAAATAGTAAATTTGATAGCAGCACGTGAGTAGAATGCAAATTAATCGCAACTACCTGTGAGTTAACAGAAGTTTATAAGTAAGTGTTCGAAATAAAATCAAATACCGCATATATGTATCACAAACAATTCAAACCTCATTACCATTTTAAGCTTTGATTTGATGTGCATTTTAATCTTTAGATATCGTAAGTTAGTTTACATAACACTTAAAAAGTGTCACGTATGACATACGAAAAATAATTTAACTGATAATTCTGCAATTTATTTCCTGATTTTGTTTCCTTCGTTCGGGTGATTGAATTGCCTTTTACTTTCGTCGAAAATTTCATCGGCGTTCAATTAAAAGGCAACGGATATGAACTACATTTTGAACTAAATACGTTGCAATTGCTTTTAAAATTCATGACCATGTTTTCCACCCAACGTTGTTTCGTGATAAAAGCGAAAGAGAATATCTAATTAAGTCAACAATTTGATCATTACATAACACTCCGTATTTTAGATGTGATCGAAATTAATTTGAAATAAATATTCTCATAATTTGATATCAAGTAGGACAAAAATAAATAAATAAACCATTCATCATTAGTCCACAATAAAAATGAATCGCATTATACATGATTTTTATTATTAAATGAAGTTTGTGTTTTCATTTTTTGTAAAACGAAAATTGGATTGTTTAGCAACCATAAATATTGAATTGCGATGTATAGACGCAAGAAACAAATAGTCGAATTGATTCGGTGCCAACATTATTTAATTTCTTTGACTTGCATCAAAACGTTATGAAAACTTTGTCAAAATCTGTAAAGGAATTGCGAAAATCAGGAAATAAAAAGATGATGCAATATATTTTCGATATTTCAACAATTAATTTTAACAATATTGAAAGTATCGCTTAAGTTTAACGCGTAGAATTTTTGAAAAGTTGATACACGTGTAGATGAAAAGAAAAACGGCGAACAAAGAAGTTCAATTCGTATTGACAGAAAAGAACGATGCTTTGAACAAGTGTTATAAGATGAACTGCGAAGTTCTATTATCAACAACTATCGTTATGTCTAGTTGCACGTATCTGAAGTTTTTACTTCCATTCTATTTGAATAAAACTACAAACAATTCGTATCTCATCTTAAACTTAACACTTGTTTAAAGCTTAATTCGCTTTTGTCAATACCATTCGAACTGTATTATTTGCTTTCATCGTTGTTTTAAACTTATAGTTTCTCAGTTTTATCTGAAATTCAACTTTATAATTCAAATTTATCACAAAACATGTGATTGATCAAGAATAAATTTAAATGATAATCATAAAGCATAAAAAAATTTACCTAATATGATATAAAAATGAATAAAAACTTAATACAACTTAGTTGAAGTTGTGCTACTTTAAAGATGCCTTTGTTCGTCTGATATGAGGTGAGATGAAACAAACAACATGTGGTTTCGAAAAATTTAATGAGCATTTTCAATTTTACTTGAAGATGCCTTTGTTCGGCTCATATGAGGTGACATGAAACAAACAACATGTGGTTTTGAAAAAAATTGATGAGCTTACTTTTCAATATATCGTATGACGCTTATCCGAGGTTAAAATTGCTCCAGATAAAACAAACGAAACGAAAACACGATGGAACTTTCGAGAATAATCGAATGGAAAATTTTACCTTGATACACCCAAGGACGCCGAAGAAACAAAATATTTGTTTAAATTTTTGTATTATTCATGCCTCTATGCATACAGTTTTAAATTAACTTAAGAATTTTAGTATCAGGTTTTCCTGATTATCATACTTTCCTGCCATTTAGAAATTTAAATTACTCAAAATAAAATTAAATTTGAAATTGAAATTCAATCTTAATTGTCATTGACAACACTTTTCAACTTCAATGAGAATTGTGTTGTGCCAATCGTTTCGCATCCTTTTGATATTTCAGATATATTTTCAGATAAACATATTTTCAAATCTATTGAACATTCCGATCAAGAGTATGATCGAAAGATATCTTTGAAAAAGTTTTACAATACCACCTTAAAATGATGGAATTTATGAAGGTGAATTGATCATTTTTGATAATATTAAAAGTAAATGACTTGTTTGCATGTAAAAAATTGTTTTGAGATGTTTAGTTATTAGAAATGTAAGGAAACACACATAATTATCGTTATTCAAATTCTACATGATCTTTGAATACAAATGAAACATTCATAGCGAATGAAGAAATTTAATTAATCTATATTGTGCACAATTGTGAACTTATAAGCCCAAAGAACAAATTTGAAAAAAATTAATCATCTCATCAAAGATGTGGTACAAAAACGTGATGTGGAAATTGATTTAAAGTTCGTTTTAAGTTATTTTTATATTTTTTAAAACTTAAGAATAAAAAGTGTGATAATAAATTGAAATGTATTTGAGTCAACTACAATATAAGGTCGATAAAATTAAACTTTAAATCTTTAAATGAAAATAATTTTCATCTAATTCTATATGAAGGTTTTATCGTCTTACATATTTTTTTTCTAACTTTTCATTGTCGAGAACAATTTTCTGTTTCGGTAATTTAATTTAGTAATTCTATTGTGGATGTTTCAATATTCTGTTTTGCTGTCGTTTATTCTTTGGCTCGACGCTGTTCGTCGAAAGAACGTTTTATTTTGGCCTCAACGCACAGCAATAGAGCATCAAAAAATCAGCAAATTCGATTATCGGAAAGAAGATGTAAAGGACTTGAAATATGAACATAATTGAATTTTTTGATAGAAAAAATGTTACAAAAGGAAAACCATTGATGAAGACATTTTATGCGATTATAACGAAATTATGTTGTATTGAGGCTTGACACGTTTTAATGTTTAACGAATGAATGAACCGTCGATATATGCTATTAAAATATTGTGCAGATATTTTATACTTTAATTATTAAATGGGATAATCACATAAGCAGTGTTGCGTGTACATATTTTTCGCCTCTTAAATATTTATGAAACATTTTATATCTAAATAATAAACTCTTATTAGAGGAAACTAATATTCCACATATTGCCACATTGTCAGATAACGCAAACCCTCCATAAGTATTTAATAGCAGAAAAGCCAAAGGAAAAACATTGTTCAATGTGGATATTCATACATTGAAAAGTTTATTAAACATTCAAATTATTTTGTATTTTTTTTTCCATTGTGTAACACAAAATAATTTCAATATTGAAAATTTTGGTTTTGGTCAGTAAATACAGAAAAATCAATAATTTTAAATCAGATAGGATTAGACAGTTTCCTGGGCAGCTCCACACGAATGAAACAACTATTTAAAACAGCTCTAACTCGATAGACGTGTAACTCAGATAAATTACCAAGGCCAATGTGTAGGTCGATGGCTCAAGTACGAAGCTTTTACATTAAAATCATAAATTTCAGATGAAGAAATATTTTAACTTCAGATAATTTTCAGTATCAGGTATTTTGGAAGAATTTTTTTTTAGAAGTTTCTAATGAGAAGAATTTTTACCATTAAGTTTCTATAACAACGATTTTTAGTATTACGAACAAAGTAATGAAGAGCAAATTTACATGATTTGCTTGTTCATTTAATCAAATCTCTTGATATCAAAAATAATCCATAAAAATGTCATCAGTTATGTTGATTTTAAATCGAACATTGAATTCAATTATGCTCAAAGAGATTCCATTTCTAAGTAAATCAATTTAAATTCAAATTTGCTGACATTAACAAAAAAAGATAACATGAAAGGAAAGATCGTCGTTGACTCATTTATAAAATTTCAACCCATATGTATAGAAAATGTTTAATTAGTCATCAAGGAGTGATGATTCAAACTGTTTCACCAATTTGAATAGATAATTATTCTTCTATACTCATGATTATTATAAAAAAATGAATTAAATAAACTTCAAGAGAATTCTGTAAAGATAAAGAATGAAGAATTTTCTGAGATTAAAAGCTAAATGATGCACTGAAAGCAATCTAAATCCTTTGATATTAAAAATTCTTTTAGCAACGAACACTCTTTCGTTTGTTATTATTTTCATCTTCTCCGTCGAATTTACTGTTTTAAAAAATGAGCATGTGCACATGTTTGCTTTGTTTCATTTCGTGTATTCGCTTAATCCACATTTAAATCTTTCTCATCGAACGTCATCGTATGCTGGTATTAGGTATGGTAACAAAGGAACGGTGCTTACCGGGGGCACATATAAAAACCAAAATAATTGACAATAGGTATCAGTCGTGATTTCATTGCAGACATAAAGTCAATAAAAACATTTAAAAAAAATCGATAAAAAAGCTTCAAGTCCTAATTAAAATTGATATAAATAAATTGTATCTGTAACACGAGATTGTAAAATATTTGTAATTTTGATCTTGTTTGACATTTTACTTACGTATTTCCCTAATAGGATTTTTCAATTTAAGTGAATGATAATGAATTGGTTTCTGGTGAGTTTTTGGAAAGAGTTTTTACTAGAAACTACATTTAGGTATTTCTAGTTGTGGTATTACATAAAACAGAAGTCAATTCGATTGAACGAATTGATGAACAAATTTGACTAAATTAAACTTCATGTTTGGCAACGAAAACAATTTCATTTCAATACTGCGTGATCGAAATTGGTTTTAAACGTGAAACGATGTCAACTTAATTTTGGATAAAAAAATTATTCAGCTCGCAATCGATGGTTATAGACAAGTAAAGCATGCAATAATTCAATTCAGTAATCGTTACGATAATTTTTCTTGATGTTAATCGTTCACATCATTCATCTCGGACATGACTGACCACCGAAAGTAGCTTCACAAAAAATCTATTTTTAGATGAAAATACGAAAACAAAAAACAGCCTTAAAAATACCGAAATTAAATTTATGGAAATTTAATTATTTGTGCTAAAATTATAATTTCGTTGTGTATAATAAAAATGAAATTGACAAAATTAATGATGTAGAGACAAGTGTCAATGTACCCTAACATTCATTTAAATATTTATCAGAACATCAAATGACATGATTATATGACGTGTTGTATTAATTATTAAAATTAATTATTATTAAAAATTTACTCAGATAAAAGCAACAGTGAAAAAAGATCTTTAAATTGTTCAAATTAAGTAAACGTTTTCTTTCCATTCCATATTGTCGCCAAAAGATTTTATCAATCACATTTGGTGTTGCTTTAGCGCGACCCGAGCCACCTCGTAGCCGATATTCTGTCCCACAAGCGCCACCCTCAAGACAGCAGTTACCGAGACAAAATTACGGTCCACCAACGCCTTCAGACAGTTACGGTAAACATGATTTGAATAAAAATTGCATTGGGCTATGTGAAAAATTGTCATACTTTATTTTTTAGGTCCTCCTACACAAGGTTATGGTCCACCATCAACGCCTTCATCATCTTATGGACCGCCATCAGATCAACAAACAATCACAAAAAATGTTTATGTTCATCTTCCGCCTGAGGATATTGATGACTATCAACCTCCAAAAGTTATTCAATCTACATTACCTCAAAAACATTACAAGCTTATTTTCATTAAAGCTCCAGAGCCACCAAAACCTCAATCACCTATAATACCTCCCCAGCCCCAAGATGAACATAAGACACTTGTTTACGTTCTGGTGAAGAAGCCTGACCCTCAACCAGACATCGTTCTTCCATCACCTGATCCAACACCTCCAGCAAAACCAGAAGTTTACTTTATTAAATATAAGAAGGAAGATAAACCTGTGTACGGTCTCCCTAAGCCCGACTACGGTCCTCCCCCCAGTTCAGAATATGGTTCACCATCACTTTGAAAATATTGAAGATTAATCACGTCATGAGCCATTTAAGATTAAACAAACGAAGTGCATTTCATACTTAATATTCCTAAGTTGATATTATTTGTAAAGAAAATTGTTGACAAGAAGAAGTAATAGCAGTAATTGATATTTCTAATTAAGGATCGAGAAATAATGTCGCAACGGTCTAACAGCAAACACAGCAAGACGTCACGGATGGTATCCTTTGTAAATATTAATTTTTCATTTCCCTCCATCTCAAAACTTTCTTCTTCCTTTTACTTCTTTGTTCTCTCATTCTACTTTCTTCGGTCGCTAAGCTTTTATCTAAGCTCATATTAATTCTAATGGAAATTTCCCTCAACTTCCTTTTTTCTGCCATTTCCTCTCTCATGATTGTTCCATGTGAAAACATAGAATTATGCAATAAAATTAATATTTCATTTGTTTCTTTTTTCATACCGAAACATACTTATAAACATAATACAAAACTTTGTCATTGGGATATGATTGTTGGGGTGGACGAGTTTAGAATAACTTGAGTAAATTAATTTTGGGAAAATTGGTCAGTTATTTCGTATTGAGTGTTGAACAGTGTGAAAAAGCTTTGGGGTATCTACAAGACTTTCTTTCATTTCATCACATTTCACTTAAGGTTATAACTTTGTATGAATATTTTCAATTTTGATAAAAACTTTTTCGAATTTACCTGTTTGAGCTTTTCAGGTAAAAACTTTCTTGTTCATTTTCATTAGTTTATAGAGTTTTCTTTTTAATTTAAGATGCTTTTAAAATATTCAGGAAAGTTGAAATCATCTTGTTAAATACGAGAACTGGTGAAGCCAAAGTTTTTCTTTTGTTCTTTTCACAAATTCATCAACGAAATAAGTCAAATGTCAGTTTTAATCAGTATTACTTTTAAATATAATGTTGAAAAAAAAGCAAATTATCAAATAATGTTTCGTCTGTGGAAGCAAAGCTTATGTTAATCTGTCATGTGCCTGATACAATAACTTTTTATCCACTCTAACGAAACATATGCATGTGAAATCATTTCGAGAATTTGCTTCTTTCCACGACTTCATTAAGAGCTTGATCCTTAAAAACTTACCGCATATTGATTAAGTAGAAAAGTTATAGTAGCGCTTGGCTTGGATGGTTGAGTTGAACAATTGGCTTTCAGAATGTCACCCGGATCATATTTTGTGAATTCCGTCCAGAGTGTGGGTGGCGAGTGAGGCAACTCTGTGAATTATAATGAAGCAAAATACGATGAAGAAAAATGAATTAGATTTTTTATACACATGATTATATCGTAGCATATTGCAACCCCTCTCCCCTATTCAATGCTTTTGGCAAGATGAAAATAAATATTATGTATGCTAAAATGTTACAAAACTTCATCCACAAAATACGAAACTAATGTGACTCAAACATACACTTAGAACCGACATAAAAATGAGAAACTAGCTTTTTGAGTACGATAAATGGCAGCAGAAATTATTTTTTGAAGTGGATATGTGATAGAATCAGCATCATAAATCATGCATCCGCCCCATATTAATCAAGCGCCGTGTAGATAAACTACTACAACTTTTTTTATCATCATTTTGGGTCATGGTTTAGAGAAAAGTTACTTCCTTTAATGTCATGATGCTTAAGAAAAAGTGGATATGACGGATGATAATTTAATGCAAACATTACAAAAAAAAAAACAATTTTTGTCTTCCACCCACAACTCGAAAGAGAGAAAAATATTTATAACGTAAGTAAAAAAATGTGGAAGCCAAAGAAAAAACATTGTTTAGTTCTTTTTCTGCTTTCTTTGTTGTTGTTCTTTTCATTGTGATTACATCTGAAGTTTGGTGCTGTTTAAAAACAAAGAAAAACTGCGCTCAAGCAAGTTTAATTAAATAACAGTCAAGAGTAATTTTATCGTAAGAAGCGTAAAATTCAAATAAGAATTATGAAAACCGAAACTTTTCCTTTTTCACCGTTTTCCTTTGGCTCTTGTATGTATAGCTTTTGATAATAATTTGCATGTAACGAGCTTTTCGTTGCCTTCATTAGTTTTGCATAAATTTTGTAATTTCTTCTATTTCTTCTCCTCCTTTTCTTTGTAATATCAGTTAACTTTAATGGCGAGTACATAAAATTCACAAAAGTATGGCATCTGAATGATGAAAATTACTTTAAGAATAAATAGAATAAATAAAAAGCTTTCATGCTGAACAAACGACCAGATTGATGTTATCTAAGAAGTTATTTTGCTGCCATGACGATACATTTGCTATCGGCAACGCACTCACTTTCACTATATTTCATGAATAACAAAACACTGTCCTTGCAATAAATCTTCGGATTAATTACGTTCGTATTTTTTGTGTCGTCTTCTGTATATGTTTTTTGTCTGTTAGAAAAGCAAGTAAATTATCAGCAATTTTCTCTGGATCAATCTCCTTAGGCACGAATGCCAAAAAAAAAAAAAGGAAAAAGGGCATCTGACATTAAAAGCGAATGCGAACGGTGGGGGACTAAAGACGAAATGCTTTTATTCACTGTGACATTTTTCATGACACCATTAAAGCGACAAGAAAGCACCCCAAATAGCTACAACCAAGCTTAAAATACGAAGGATGAACATGTAGCGACAAGAGAATTGTTATCATCTTTATTTAATCGACATCGAAAGTTCATTCACAATCTAGCAAAGTACAAAAGAAAACTGTCGGTGCTTTTACACAAAAAAAAGGGCGAGAAGAATTATCGATACGCAAATTTGTGGCTTAAATATTTATGAATGAAAGCTTTTTATTTAGAATTGTTTAGGACAAAAACTTTGCTTTTTCAACTCATGATGACAAACCCTTGGAGTCTTTTGTTATAAATGGTTGAGATTAATGATTAGAGCCATTGTGATTTTGCAGTTAATTGTGTTTTGTCGTTTTTTATTGTAATGAAATTTTGACTTGAAAATGGATTTGGAACAATAAACTTTAAATGAATGTTGTTATCATTGATAAGTAACAAAACGAATCTACAAAGTCTAACGTGCCATGTAGAAATGATTGAAAGTCAATCTAAATAATCAAAACGAGAAATATTTCATGCATTTTGCCATAGATACGAGAGTTCAACAAACTACAACGTTCGTGTATGGGAATTATTGGAACCTTTGTTTCCAAATAGCACAAATGAAAAATTCGTATGCGAAAATTCAAATTAAATGTAAGTCTATGAAAATTCGTTTCTGGTGAAAAATGTAAATACTTTCTATAGCAACGGTGGATGGCAAACAAACAAACTTCAATAGCACCGAAGCAACTCAGGTAGAACAACCGGTATCAGTGCATTCTTTCGTCGACAGTTCAATAGTGAAATTCATACAACAAACAACGAGAGGAAACAATTTTCCAACATTTTTTTAACCTGCTTGTTGTTGAATGTTAAATCTAATTTCCACATACTTTTTCAACAGAATTTATTCCATTGTTGTGTTCTCTTTTAGACTTGCCAAAATTCCAAGTGCAATCAATAGACAAGCCAATACAAAAGATAAAATTAAAATATAAATATTTGCTGATCGAGTTCATTTAAAAATTGTCGGAGTTCTGGAAAATATTAAATCAGGAATGAAGAGATAAATCTGAGAAAAGCTTTAAAAGCCTCAAACAGTGAAACATTTTTGAAATCGTAGGAAGCTTTATTAAATCTCTAGACATTTTTAGTCAAACAGAAAAAATCTGCAATCAACGTTTTTAATTTTCATTCTTCTAAAACACGGAATAAATAAAATTCCGTAACAAAAATTCTTTTTCAATTAAACGAGTATAAAATGGTGGTTTTGTCTCTATCTAAAATGTATTGTTCGGAGCAAATTGTTATTCCAGAAAAAATCTCAAATTTATTGAAAACATATGCGAAAGGTAAAAAAATTCTTTTTTAAATAAATTTTTATACATACGAAAATAATAAAAATCTAGAAAGTTTTCGAGATGTGTATGCAATAAAAGCGTCATGCGATGCATTTATAGCAAAACATTGTGTGTTGGAAAATCTTTCAAGCGTAGATGCTCTTAACTTTTGTATGAAAATAATTTTTCTTCCTGTTTTCACATCCATTTCGTCATGTGGATGGTTAAATTTTGAAAACAAAATATTGTCAGGAATCTTAACATTATCAATCATTATTAAAGGCGTTGCAAACATGTTTAGATTGTCGGGAGAAATAGCAATGATTGCGAACGAAAAGTTATGACATTCATGCATTTCCTTCACTGTTTTGTCGTTTATTCTGTTCTATTTTCCGTATAAAACATTGTTCTTTATTCCCAACAGCTGCACTTAAAACTCAACCTTATGATTTATTGCGTTGGTCAGCTGCATATTTTAGATGTCTCTCTTTAGATGTTTTACCGCCGGTTAAACCACGTTACGAGCATGAAAATGTATTTGGATGTTTGACAAAAGGTTACTTAAAGGTTCTCTTAAGTCAGGTAATTGTTCAATGTGGGCGGAGAAGGCGACATGTTTCATATCGTTACATCTTGTCTTTCCGACAGTGAAGACAATAAGTTAATTATGATTCATGTTACATTTTAATCATGCTTTTTATGCTTTACTGTTGTTGACCTTTTCTCACCCTTTTTTATTTAACTTTTTAAACATAATAATTCAACAAACATCGGGAAAACTCTCAATACAAACTCCTACATTTGTTAAAAGGTTGGAAAAGGCTTTTTCATTCGACGAGATGTTCTCGAGCATCGTTGGAGCGGATTATGCTTGCCAGAGGTACATTTGTTAATGCTTGTAAATTGTTTTCATTAACCCTTTTAATATTCTTCGAATAACTCATTGAGCTCATCATTTTCTCTTTTTCTGGATTTTCTTAAGCCCTGATTTTACTGACGAGTTTAATCTCGTAAATTTAATTGATCGCAATTTTTCTTTGTGCTCGTTTTGCTTTTCGCTTTACAGGATGAATTACTTAAATTTTTGTCCGTTACGAGAATGCTTTACTGGCCTCAGGTTCATTGGCTAAAACTGTTGGCGGTGATGGTTGGATCCATTAATCAAGTGAGTTGTCTTTTCCTTTTGTCTTATAATTTCTTTTATATTGTGTATTTTTCTAACATGTTCATCATTTCTTATTATCTAAATATAATTTGAAATTAAATTTAAATTACTTTTTCCGTCAAATCCAGAGTTTTAAGGAAACAGTGAACATGCTTTGTGAACTTTTAACTGATGAGCCTGAGGGCGGGTCTTCACCAATTCCTTTATGGATTTTTCGTGAATGTTTCAAATATCTTGCTGAGCTTGATTGTAGCGCTGAACAAACCTTTTTCGACGGTAGAAAAGTTTTGTAAGGATTAAATCACAAAAGTTTTCAAATTGTTATTATTTATCTCTTTCAATTTTACACTTAAATCAGATCCGACGGCATTTTGGAAAACGAGATGAGAATGCCAAACATTCCAAAAAAGCTTTCAGCAGTTTCATTCAAAAATGCAATAATCGATTACTGGAAATTCAATGGCGAGGGAGTTGAGAAGGTGAAATTAAATTTCTTCATGATTCTATATAATTTTTATGACGCCAGCAAAAGTAAAAAACAACAACATAGAAAAGAAGAAGATTCCCAATTGTAGACGGGAAGCATTGGAGTTGTTAATTTGCTTTTAAAGTTTGGAAAGATTAAACTAAATAATTATCTAGGTTTCGGAAATTAAAAAGATTTAATGTTGTTCCGTTTCTTCTCTTCGTTCATTTTCATTTTATTTTTTTCCTTTTAAAAAACTTTGAAATTTTCCAAATATCTCATTTTTAATGGCCAACAAGCATCAACTCTGTCGCGACATGAAGAAAAAAAAATCAATTTGAAATTTTATAAAAAAAATATGAGAAATGCAGCTGAGCTTTCACAAGATTGTTATCGATTTGAAAGTTTGGTTTTTGCTTTATTCTTATAGAAACTGAATAAGTTTCAGAGACGCTGAAGAGCTTTTCTCTCTCATTCTTATTTCACAGACACCAGAATCTAGCAAAGTTGATCCGGATAACGTCAAAGATGAATCAAATGCCGCAACAAATTTCCCTAATCTCCAAATTGTATCCCGAACATCATCTGCTTCGTTGAGAGACGGCATCGAATTTCGCATCGTTGGAGATTTAAAAAATCCTCGAGAGATCATCAATCGTACGAGTGATTTCGAAAGCGTTATTGTTGTTCTGCAGCAACTCAAATGTGATGTTGATAGCGAATGTCGACCTGATACTCACGTTCATGAGAGCCAGCAAGTGGAAACGGAAGTGGAAAACATTTCTGATGAAATCTCAGAGTTTGTGTGTGACAACGAAGCACAAAATCACTTGAGCGAAAAGTATCGTAAAATGTTGAAGAAGCTTGGACCGCCTTGGAATTGGCTTTATGAGTTCGCAACTATGAATTGCAGTGAGATGTCTTATAATTACATTGAGTCGTTAAGTTTTGAAGTGATGAAACGTTCTGACGAAAGCAATGATGATATTGATGAAGCGAAAGTAGGTGAAATTCCATCGTCAATGTCAGAAATGTCTGGAATATCATATTCAGATTGCACACTGTTTGAATGTAACGAACAAATCAGCAAGAATCACAAAGTTTTAATTGATGCCATTTGCTCGATTAGTGAAGCGTCTGACAATGGTGATTGCAATATCAAGGATACAAATTCAATTGGCTCATTCCTAGACGAGCAAATGTCAAAGCAGCAACTTCAACCATCTGACTATGAACGTTTACGGAAGTTCATTAGCAAAGCCGAAGAGCAGGGACTTGTGTTCAACGATTTAAATGAGCTTTATAACTTTTTCATTCAGGAATCATCACGCGAGAACATAAACTATGAAGTTGAAATTCGTGAGGAAGATGAAGAAGAAGAAGGGGAAGTGGAGAATGTAATTGCCACAACAGATGCTACTCAAGTTGAAAACAAAAAAGTTGAAAGAGAAATTAAAGACGAGAATAAACATGTCACTACAATTTTCAATGAAAGTGGGATAGAATTAGATGGTAAAACGTTGGATACAAAACTTTCAGAGCAAATGATTCTCGGCTTAGTTGATAAATTGCAATTTGAAGAGAACATCTCAGATGTTGCTTCAGCCATTTCATCCTCAAGTCAAGCTGAAACAATTCGAATGAATCAGAATAATCAAGAAGGGGCTCAATTATGGCCCCAGAATGGTAAAAAAGAGGAAAATATGCAAACGTCATCAACTTCTTCGATGAGTTACCTCGATTCACTGACTCATCAAAAAAAAATCCAAAGCAAACAAGTTGGAAAGTCAAAATCGGCATCATCCATCAAGCGTCAACCATTTGTGTGCAAGATACCGTCGCTACCTGGAATCGGTCCATCAATGAACAAAGAACGTGTTGAAAAGATTCTCAGATTTATATTTCATCGATCATTCAAACAAGGCGGTCTTGTTTATCCTCGAAATTTCTCTGAAGACAATTGTCCAAATATGATGACAGAATGATGAATCAGTTACAGGCTTCTTAAGTAAATTTTCTTTCATCTTTCTTCCTTAAAGAGTGTGCTTAGATTGAATAAAAGAGAAACTGTGACGTAAAAGATTGTATAATCATGTAATGTGATGCTTAACAGCAACAAAAAGGCGTGAAAAGACGGGAAATATCTTCTCCCCTTTCCCCAACTTTAAAATGCCTTGTCATTATAAATTTTCCCCCCTTCTCGCTCTTCATCCGGCAATAAATTCTTCTAACCACATCATCATCAACAGAAGTAATCTTCACAATACATCCTCAATACTCTAAACATCTTTTGTATGTGCATGCTTTTATATTTCACAACGCAGGAAGAAAATTGCTTTTTCACGAGACGAAAATATTGAACGAAGGCATTCAATAATGTTTAATACTTCGACATAATAAATTGCGTGAATCAATATCGAGGGAGGAAAAATCTATTTTAAGGAAGTTTTTTTGTTTCTTATTATTTTGCTTGAGGCATGCCATTCTTGAAAATGAAGATAAATTTTCATGAACTTTATCGGAAAAGAGATTTTCTTTCAATACGATAAAGATATTTCTTTGTGAATTATATTTTATGTTATGTCTACACGAGTAAATAAAATATTATTGCATGGTTGTCGGAAGTAAATTTTAATTTATTTCTTAGCAAATGAAAAAAAGCTTTCGATTAAATGGTTTTAACAATGAAACGTGTTTAAAAGTTTTTCAACATTCATCAATAATGGAGCTTTAGTGAACTGAAAATGAAATTAAGTTTCTTAAGCTTTTTAAGCTCTTTTGATTAAGCTCTCGCTGATGAACTGACGATCAAAACAGAATAATTATTTCAAATTCAACTGATAACGATTGCATAATTTAAAGAATCATTTTGAATTACTTTAGAGTTGAAGTAGAGCTTGAATGGATTTCTTATCTAGCTTATTTTATGAGAAATTCGAGAACTTTCGCAAACATATCATTGAAAATTATTGAGAAAAGTTGAAATAAAAAAAGCTTCATGGTTTGAAAAAAAAATCTTTTCAGCGTCAAAATTGCTTTATCAAGTGTTAGATTAAAACTCTGTTTTCCTCTCCATAATAACACTTCAGAGTCTTCATGTTTTCTTCGCTTTCCTCATCTGAAAGTTCATATCTAAAATTTAAATTGTGAGAACAAACAATGAAGCGAGCGAAAATATTTAAAACGAACTCAAAATCATAAAAGTGAAAGAGGTGAGCAATAAATATGCATTAAGTGCATTGTAGAGGAGAGCTTTTCGAGGAGATTATTTTAAGTCCATTAAACTGAGCAATACTTGAAGTTTTATCCAGCAAACAATTTTCCCAACTCGAATAGAAAACTTTGGAAAAGTTTTCTCTGTGTAAACGATAAAATTACGATTCTAACTTTAGAACATGTATCTAGCATTTCTCGATATTTATTTGAAAGCTTTTATCGTTCCAAACGTTTATCGCCAATTTTACTTCAATGTAAATAAAATTCAACTTCAAAATACAAATTTTTTTCAGCATTGGGTGGTAAAGTTTATTTAGAGTGAAGCCGTTATTCATGACATTAAAAGATGAACTGAATAATGATATTTCGAAAACCCTCAAGAAAGTCATCAGTTAAGAAGATGGAAGGAGTTTCAGCGAAACTTTGTCTTTCCGTTCATAAGGAAGCCATCACCTGGAGAAACATTAAATGTTATTGAATCACGTGAAATGAAAAAGTCGTCCATTTTCATCACACAATTTTCAATTTACTTTTCTTCCACATCCGCACTGCTTTTTGAAAACATTGTTGACAATATTTTCATATCCTCAATTTGAAATTTTAATAAAGTTAGCGTTCAAATATAACATGAAATATTTTAAACTTACCAACAACTTGCAAAACGCTCGTGGCTGTTGCTGTATAGAAATTTGGAGATTCTGTTGTCACTTCGCATGAAATGTTTCCATTTAGATTAAAATCTACATTTCGTAGAGTAACATGGGTTGCATTTGACACTGACAACTGTTAAAGTGACGAAAAGTAAACAGAAGAAAAATCAATTAAACATATTTTAGCTTGTTTTATAACTTGAGGTTGTTGAGTTGATGGACAAGGCAATTAATGGAAAGTTGTAAACATTTTTCCAGCATTTTACAGAGATGAGAAGATAAATTTTTGTTAACACAACGTTTTAGCTCATTGTGAAAATATTTAATTATGTAATAATGCTGTGATAATTAGAAATTTGATATCTGCAAAGCAGGAGAATATTTTGTTTGAAGAAGGATTTATTAAGGCAATTAAATGATTGACATAAAGCAGCACATGTTGAAGAGCTTTAAACTGTTACGAAAAATAATCCTCAACTTCAACTTCCTGCTAACAATGTAAATTAATTCATTTGAATATTCAATTTTTAGACGACATGATGTGCATTTATGAATAAAACATTAAATCATTCAACTATTTACATTCAAGGTAAATTTCTCACGCGAAATGTTTTCAATATTTGTGCAATATAAATTCATGATGCTTTGTATTTGGATCGTTGATATTTACTTCAATATTTATACAATGAAAACGAAATGAACTTACATCGACTTTTATGCCAGTATTAAAAAAGAACGTTTTTCCAGGTGGATGTTCGAATGGCGTATATCTGTAGAACTCGAAAATTCCTCGATACCACTTAACAGAATAGAGTGGAATGTCGAACACTTCGTAGCTACAATGCAATTGTGCACTTTGGCCTCTTCTTATGACTTCCGGATAAACGGACAGAGTAAGATTCTTCAATCCTTTGCTTGCATCTGCAACGATTGAGAGGAAGAGAATTTCAATAAACTTTTATTACAAATGAGAAAACGTTTCCTTTTTATTTTCTCTGTTCAAATTTCCTGTTTGACTCGAAATAAAATTTTATTTCGTTCGTTTTCCTTGAGATATTTGCAAACACAGTGAAGTGACTAGAACATGAGAAGTTCTGTGCTTTTGTAAGCAAATTAACAGTTCAAATGATGTCTTGGAAGATGAAACCGAGAGAAATTTTCTTAATATTGTTTTCAACTGTCATCAAGATAAATTCATCTGAAATTCAAGCCAACTTTCTCCATGTTTAACAAAAATCTCTTCAATAGCTTTTCATAAGAGAAAATGTATATAAAAATCTTTAATCGCTTTCTTTAAGCTCACGTTGTGCCTTTTGGATTTCAATCCCTGCTCGTTTTCATTCTACAATTTTTTTTTCTTTATCCCTCCGATAAATCTTGATAAGACATTTTGTCAATATTATGCAATGTGAAATCGAAGATAAAATCTTCTTTTTCTTTATAAGAAAAAAATGTTTCCACGGATGGAAGAGGAAAATCAACAAATTTCTTATGTTTTCCCAGCCAATTTTCTTTCATAAAAAAGAAGCAGAATTTTAAGGAAAATGACATTCAATGTTTATCGTTTAGAAATGATTTTTTGTTAGAATTTTATTAGATGGTTGGAAACGAATATCAACAAAGATATCTCATCGTACATGAATGATTCAAATATCATTTCAATGGAAATGACTTTTATGTTTCTTCTTTCACAATAACATCAGCATATTTAGTCGTCTACGCAATGATCTGCGACAAGGGTTGAGCATTTCACATAAAGCTATGAAAGTAGTTTTTAGAAATGCTTTAATGTTTGAAAATTCTTATTCTAATGTTCAACAAACAAGCATTTTTCTGTGGAAAATCCAGGTGATCATCATATCAATCAGGATTGTTGAAACGTCAATTTCAAGATTAATTTGTAACAACATAATATTTTCTATCATAACTGTTACCATGTCGACTTAATGCTTAAGACGGTGAACTAAATACATTCAACGTTTTAGACAACATGAAACATCAAGGGATTTCAAATTTAATTTTAAACTTTACTCTCAACCCATCTGATAATCTTTTTTGATATCTTTTCCCTTGTTATAAATGTCATCCTTAATAAATTCATCATTAAAGCTTGGGCCAAACACAAAACCATTAATTTTGATTGTTTGACAATTTACGTTCTAATGCTCCCCAAGCGTATTCAACATGGTTTGACTTCTTGATGCGTGCTTTTCATAAATGAGATTTGATTTATTTTTTTCCTTTTTCCACATCCCTAAATTTTCGTCTTTCTTTTTTTATTCTGCTCTCACATTGTAAAGCAAAAAAAAACCGATAGAGAAAGAAGAAGAAAGGGAAGTGATGTATGTTACGTTACATCTCGTAACATCTAAACTATTGTCGACAAATATTTTCCCATCTATTTATTCACTCAGTCAAATCGTTGCCGACGTCGTCTTTTGCCGCTATCTCAACATAACCGATGCGTGTTTACAAATGTGATAAAAAATCAATAGACAACTTACTCGTAAATGTAAATAACAGTAGCATTACAACTGAGTTCTTAAAGATGATTTTATCTTTCTCCGACTTCATTCTTGGGAAATTTATTTATTTCTCCTTCCACTACTTGTCTACAACTTTGATATATGATTTTATTCTCTCGAGTTGATGAGACAGAAAACTGAATAAAAATTTGTGAATCCTTTAAAGAAATCAAAGTTCAGAGATGTAACGTTGGAGAATCTTCAGTTTAAGACTGTTTGATTTGGGTTGTTCATCCATTTAGATTATAAAATACAAAGTCAGAGGCATCAAGGTTCTTGAATATTTATCTCAATTCATGAATATAGATAAGAATAAGAATTGGTAAAAAGTTTTTGCCTTCTGACATTATGTCACTTCTTTCTATTTTTTACAAGCACTTTTTTATTCAAACTCCTTCTTCACAACCTCAAGGGCTTCCATGCAATGTTATGAACTGTCAGTGACTCTGCTGATTTAACACTTTATTCACTTTTACTTATTTATTTATCTTTTTTTTTTGCTTCCAACAATTTTTGTTTTTATCTTTCAGCGATCCTGTAAAAAATTTCTTTTATTGTTTTTTTATATTTTTCTTTTTGTGGAAAACTTTTCCTTGGTTTCAGAAAAAGAAAAGTTAAAAATCGTAAGAAAAGCACAAGAGAAAAAGAAGTTTTCATTTTAAAATCATCCCTTGCTCATTAGAAATCCCGCAAGAATATTTTCTTTAATTAAACTTTGACTTTGCCATAAACACCCTCTTGGCGAGGAAAAGGGAAGCACAGACATTCAGAAAAAGTAAAGTTCTCTGTTGCTCTTGAAGTAAATGGCAGAAATATGAAAGCCATAAAAGTATATCATTGTAATTAACTTTCTTTCCTCTGTTGCCCTCATTTGCCATGTGAATGTGCGTCTTAATTAAGAAAAGAATCTTTTCATTTTATTGCACAATAGAATCATGAGCAAAGTTATGAATTTAATTACATATTTGGCTATTTATAAAATAAAACTAATTAAATAGTCGTCTATGAGTGGTGAAAGAAAGCACATGTTATGAATTTAATTAGAAAACTTCTCACTGTATTAATTCAATGTTTAAGTTATTAATTACGGAGGCCCACCTTTGGTGAGGTCACCGTATTGTATTCGACATTTTTTTTTGGAAAATTTTTTTTGCTT
>CVRI01000064.1:1172748-1198377 GCA_900005825.1 Clunio marinus | reverse complement strand
CCCCATGTGGAGCTTCCCCATCTCCAATTTCACTTTATATTTATATTATTTGTGACTTAAATAACATATTTCAAACTGAAAACAACTTTGAGCGATTTTTTTAAGCATTTGTGACAAGATGAAAAAGTGCCTTCTTTTTAACATCGTGAAATAATATTTTTTACATAATTTTCAGCTTTTATGAATAATTCATGAAAACATTATTTCTCTTTTTCCCAAATTTTATTTCACTCAATATGAGACTATTTATTATGATTATAATGTTTCGTCTCGTTTCTTTTTATTGCTTTTTTTTTCACATTCACTTTAATGATGCGGTATAGAAGAATGTTTGGTAATCCTTCATGTCAAATCTGGTTTTGCTTGGTAACATCAAGTTCGTGTGTAATGATCCGCTCAATAACTCTTCTTAAAATACGCAATACATTGAAGTAATAATTCTTCCTTTCATACAATGTCACTCAATTCCCAATTTATTTATTATTTCTTTCTTCAACACTCTCTAACGATTCTAATTTCAGTACGATACGGAAGATATTTACCGAAAGACTGATCAGAATTAAGGATGTGAAGACATGCTGAACATCATGAGATGAAAAGCTCTTTCCAGGAAAGAATAAAAAGAAAGCTTTATGAGAGAGCTATTTGATGCTGTGCGGTTTGTGGAATAAATTTAGTTTCAAAGAGAAATGAATTTAGAAATTTACCGCGAACTCTTGATAAGAAATTTTTGTTAATAAAATTAAGAACATTTTTAATTAAAAAGTTGATATCTTGATTCACGTCAATTGAAATAATAAGACATAAATATATAACTGGGGTGGGGTGTCAAGTTCTCAATTCATGTCTGATTGCCATAGTCGCACGTTCGTGCTAACACGCTAATGTTCTCTGTAATTAAATAAATTTCTGACAAGTTGGATATGTTTGTATTTTCAGCAAATTACTACGTGGATATGTATCATGGAAGTTTCTGTTATGAATACTAAATAAAGACCCAATTTAATGTTCTAATTTAATATATCAAAGGAAATTTCTTTAAGAAAATGTTCCAGTTTGGAATTTTCTTTCTGGTATAAAATTCTTTCTTTTTGACAATCAAAGAAAATTCTTAAAAATTAAAGGAACAATTTTCACAAAAATCTGTTGTGGAATAAAGACATTGCATGTGATAAAACTTAAAGTTTATTTATTCCAAACTTCCAATTGGAAGGAAAGAGAAATTTTCATTATGAAGCTTTCTCTTCTATTTTCCATTGAAAATCAAAATAAATCTTTGCTCTCTCATGAACTAACAAGAAACATACAAAGGATGGAAGTGAAAACTCATGGCAAATATTTTTCGTGTTAAGAAAACACATGAAAGTTCGCATTGGAATCAAATTCTCTCTTTAAATTTGTTATTCCTTATGGTGATGTTTTCCCCTTAAAGAGAGAAGGGAAATCACTGCATTTTATTGCAAAGAGTTTTAGCATGGACCAGCACTTGTAGTTAGTTTTCGTGATAAAAATGATTAGTTTAGGATTAATGTCGATTTTAATATCGATTGACTATGTGGAAATGTAGCTGTAGATAGATCGATCAAATTTTCCATCGGAAATTGAGCCAAAAATCATCAAATCAAATAAATATGAGTGAAGGCGAAAAAACAAATTCAAAAGTTCGAGCTTTCATAGGCCAGACACCGAAAAATTTGAAGCAGAAATTCTTCTCGGTGCTTGGAACAAGCTCTGAATATAAAAAGCAAATTATTACAGGAATATCCAATAAGGTTCGTGAGGTGGAGTGTTAATAGTGTTTTGTGTAGCTTTGCAATTTATTTCAGTTACATAATCTCAAGCATTCGGAAGCATTTGGAAAATTTAAAATCAATAAATGTTCTTGTGTTGTTGTGTTAGTTTTGTGTTAGTGAAGCACGTGTTCAACATTCATTCAATGTGCCAAATTTAAAGATGATCGAAGATGTCAAAAAGCACATCAAAAATGAAAAGCGAAACAAAGTTTTGTGATTAAATTACTAAATAATTAATTTATTATGTAACAAGTTTAATAAAATGAAAATTGTTTTCATGCGAAGCCTACGCTAATTGCTTTATGATTAATAATTAGTTTGAAATATTTCTGACATCCTTTATTACCTCTTATATCAGCTCGATGCCGCTCTGAGTTTTGGTTCGACTTCAGAAACAACACCGGAAAACGTTAACGAAGCGAAATTGCGAATGAAGCTGAAAGAACAACATGAAAAGGCAAATTCTGCCGAGTACTCCCTTGACGATCATATAGTCGATTATGAATTAAGAAGGGTTAAAGAACGGCGGGCACATGAAGAGGTTCTTTCCGGAAGATACCGACATCCAGCCTTCATCGAGCGGAACAGTCAAAACCAAGGTTTAAATCAAAATTATTACCACTAACAACATCTCAAAATTGAATTTATCATTTTGATTCACTCTCAAAATTCTCGCCAAAAATTATTTATTTTTTCCTCCTTTTCTCGTTCTTTTCTCATCAACAAAATTTAAACAATCATGTTAAAGGATTATGATATGATTCGAATCTCATCATTCGTCATAATCATTCATTCGAAAGACGTGCTCAAACATCAGACTCCATTCGCTTACTAGTGACAGATTGTAACATGATTACAGATAGTTTTCAAGTAGATAGCCCCAAAAAGTCGCCCCCATCGCCCGTTGTCGTTGTTGAAAATCAAAATCATAAACATCAAATCGATTGTATTGCCACGACAATCAATCATCATCCAATGAACAATAGCATTCCAACTAAAAGTACGATACAAGCATTGACTACAAAGGAGAATAATTTGTTAGGCATACCGCCCACCAGTTGTTCAACAGCAACGAGCGAAAGCGGTGATAATTTGAGTCTCGGTGACTTAAGCTTTGAATCAATGGAAGTGAAAATGTGGCAAAAGTCGGAAAGTGAATCTGTGGCACTTTCATGTTCATCAATTAGTTTGGATAGTTCTTCTGACGAAGTGACCTTTGAATTTATGCGAAGATTTGTGTCAACTCTTTTCACCGATTCTTCATCGATAACACTTGAGTTAAAGCATCAATTTGGTCAACACGCAAGGGTAGATATTTGTTAAAGAAAAACTTTCAACTTAAATGGCTTTTTTTCTATCTCAATTGTAAACTCTGACAGCTCGCTTCAGGCAGAATGTGGTTTGCACGTTTCGTTAACAGTCAAAGGACGAAGTCAAAAAGAGTGAATGAAACAACCTTCTACGCTCTTATACAATACTTTGCAATAATTCTTTTTGAGTGTAAGGATTGTGAAGATTTCTTACCAGCAAGACATTTAATGTCTTTGTGTTTTACGTTTTTTCAAGAAGGTGATGGTTGACCTAGATTTTATCAAGAATTCTTACGACAATAAGTGTTTTCTTCTTTTACTTATCATTAACAGTTGAAGTTCCAGGCTGTGAACCGTACAGAGAATATCTTTTTAATTATCTTCGAGATCAACCGATATGGCATACGTTAAGGTTTTGGAACGCTGCCTTCTTCTACGCCCTTCAAAAAGATAAAGTTCCAAAGGTTGAAGTTGAAACTGCTCGTAAAAGTGTCAGCAGTGTTCAATTGAAAAGCTCTGAAGAGGGAAATGATATGTCTGCCAAGAAAGTGACTTCATTGCAGTCATCTCGTTCTGTTTCTGAATCTTCTCTTAGTAGTTCAAGTTCCACTGATCATTCAAAATCAAGTGGAAGCTCGAAATACAAAACCACATCTAACAAGGTGGTGAATCGTTCTAAAAGTTCCAACATTGCAAGTGGGAGCGCTGACAATACTTTTGATGTAGATGAAAAGAAATTACAGGATAACATGGCATTTAGCCATTTAGGGTAGTAAAAAAGAAACTAATTCAATCAAATATAGATTTTGATTTATTTTATTCTATTTTCCGATTTATAGTAGTCTAACGTGCAACATGCACGCTTTTGGATTAAATCGAAGTTTATGCTGTGAGTTTCTTAAGAAACAATGTCACATTTTGAATTTGACGAAAGGTAATTTGACGATTATAATAAATAAAAAGCTCAATAAATCTTCCATGTTATGTTTTTTGCTTCACAGAACAGGAAAAAATGCTGAACGATAATGTCAACCGACTCTACCGTGAGACAGATCCATGGAGAGAATAAATCATTTAATTTGCAATTCATGTAAAAAGAATTATTTTGACTTTAACAATTTCTCAAATCTACGCTTAGCTTGTAAATCAATGAAATGGAAAATGAATTTTCCACATAAATATTTGTTCTTCTATATTACAAGAGAAGCTTTGAATTCCTATCTTAATTGAACATTTTAATTGATTCGACATTTTGAATTTTTTTCCATTATAAAAACAACAAATCGAAATATTATTGCAACGTTATGCCTACGTACTTAGATTTTAAAATTCATTGTTGAAATTAGAACATTTGTTGAATTTTAGATAGTTAAAAATTTAAATAAAGAAATTTGTTGAATTTTACTGTAATCGCAAATTGTTGGAGCTTTTTCTGAGATTGAAAGAAGCTTTTAGATGGAGAAGTCGACTCAGCTGATTTCATAGGCGCACGTGAGAAAGAATTTTCCTCTCTGTTGTCAAACAATTTTCTTGTTTTCTTCTCTCAGCACATGGCCTTGTCATGCTTTGTTTGTTTACTTTCGATTCATCTGAGAGAAAAGTTTGACATGCTTTAAAACGCTCTCGGAAAATTTAGTAAACAGAGAGAAAAGCTGCGATGGTGCGACAATTCAGGTCAACGATGTGAAGAGAAAATCGCAGAGAAAAATCTATGTAGGAGGAAAACTTTTTCTCCATGCGAGATGTAGACATTTTCCATTTTTCTTTCATCTGGAACGGATGAAAAGAAAAATGTGAAAAAATTTTTTGTAAAGTTATAAATGTTTGTTGAAATTAACTTTTGTAAATCACAGAAACATAAAGTGAGTAAATCATAAATAGAATTGACTATTTATTGAATACGATTGAAAACCAATAAAGTGCAAAATATCAATCGAAAGGTGAAAGAAAATTGTGAAAATCTAGGGCGTAACCGAATTTTATTACGTAATAAATGCCATCAAAAACTCAACATTTTCTTTCATTCAAAGCTGAAACTCTTTTGTTTGCATTATGTGTTTGGAATCATAATAACGAATTGTTTGTTTAACTGACTGAAAATTAATTCTGGTTGATATGAAAATTGATTTTTTCTGACGCTTTTCTTTCAATCGTTTATCATTTCAACAAGGCTGATAAGAAAATTCGATTAAATGGAAAACTGTGGGGAAAGTGAAAGGGTAACAATAAATGTCATTTAGAATACAATTGATCAATATGGGCACGAGAGCTGCAGCCTGTAAGTATTTTGAAATAATTTAATTCACAGAGATTTGAAGTTGAAAAAGTTTTTCCGCACAGATTTTAAAGATGGCGTCGGAAGAAAATTTTCTCAATTTTTTCGCAAGCTTTTGTGAATTTTTTAATTATTTTCATTTCGTTTTCTAGTTCAGGCAAAGCTTCGAAGCCTTCATGATTATCATCAACGTCTTCTCCATAATCAGCTTCCTCTTCCTTCTGGCGTCGATATTGCTAACACTATCAAATATTTCTCTCAAACTTTGCTGAGTAAGTATTTAAACTTTTCACCACAAGATAATTTATTTAATTATTTTTTTTCTCATATTAGCTGTTCTTAAGGATGTTCGCAATTCACCTCTTGATATGATCAAAGATCCTGACATGGACATGACTCGAATGTCTTCTTATCCAAATCTTGAATACCAAAATCTTTACAATGCTATTTGCATGCTCGTAAGTTTTATTCTTTTTTAAATAATATTTGAGAAGAAGAAATTTAAATTTAATCTCCATCAATTAGATCGATGTCACTCCTAATATTCAATATGGGATTCAAAGTAATTAACTTAATAATTAAAATTGGCAGAAAACTTTAAAATAATTTTAAATTAATTTCACAGTGTTTGGCAAAGCCATTCTCCAATGCATGGGATGCATTTTACCGTTTCTAGATCGTGACCTTATTGATAATCTACCATATTTATGTGCTTCACTGTTCTCTGTGCTACCATCTCCATTATACCAAGACATCATCAACTACTTATGCTATTACATCTTACCATTTACAATAACAAGACAAGGCGATCAAGAGTCTTTGATTTGTCAGTCATCAGCATCAGTATCATCCGTCATCATGTTTGTATTTCAATATTCAAATAATCCTGCACATCATTGTCAACTATTAGAATGTCTGATGACACTTAAGCACAACGTAGTTAAAGATTTACTATGTGTAATAGCTTATGGGACATCTTCGTCTAGATCAGTAGCAGCTAAACTTTTATTCTATTACTGGCCAGCATTTAATGCTGACCTTTTCGACCGAAAGGTTCTTCTTGTGAAGTTTAATAGTAAGTTTAACAAAATTCTACTTAAAAGATTATTTTATGGAATTTTATTTATCATCAACAGACGATTTGATGCCATTTGTATGTCAAAGAGATCATTGCACATCAACTGGAAATGCTGAAGCAAGCAAAGTTTGCTATGATCATAATGTCAGCATTCTTCATTCAAATGAAAATCCACCCCCACTTTATTGTTGTATTGAATGTGCCAACGCAATTCATCGTGAACATCCAAACATCACATTCAAGGATATGATTCATCCAATGCAACAAGTGTCGATGATATGCGAAAATAAAAACTGTCGGTCAAGCGATAAATCAGCGTTTTCCATCTGTTTTTCCACGGAATGTATAAGTTACAATGGAAATCATCCAATCCGTTATTGTAATCAATGTCATTTAAATCGACATAATGCAAAACGTGGTGTTGATCATGTTTATCATCGTTCACTTTTGCCAGCATGGCAAATGGATTTAGAATCGTCAGGTTACATGATTGAAGCAGTTGTGAGTTTGTTAAGGGAAGCAAAGCCATTAAATTTGGATTTGTCTAAAGACACAACAACAACAGAAGGTCGAACACATGACAATATCTCTTTGGAAGATCGTCAACAGCTTGGGAAGTATGGAATTTGGTTGCTTGTTGGTCGCTGTTCACCCACAGTTGACACACCAGTTGAGATTCTTGGACGACTATTGAACATGTTATTCCATTGGTTCCACATAACAGCATACTCAAGTGAAAGTGGAGTTGAAAGCACTTTAGAGAAGCTTAAAATTGACCACGTCTGTGGGTGGTTAAAAGAAATAGCAGAAAGTCACAACAAAGAATTTATTTCTTGTTTATTACCTCATCCACCAGAATATTCAAGAGTAGGTGGTCATTGGGATACTTTAGCTTCAAGAACACAACATTTAAAGGAAGGTTTACAACGACTTATTTGTCTCGTTCCATACGAAGTAATTACGCAAGAGATTTGGGAAACGGTCATGCCACATTGGATGGAAGCAATCACAAATGATGTCCCAGAGAAAGAACTTCCTGAATTGAAAATTGTCTTGCGTAAAATTCTCGATCCTTTGGGATTTGATGCTAAAGCTATGTACAACTTTATTACGATTAGATTCGAGAAAACAACAGCGAAAGTCCAAATGCAAGCGCTACATTGGTTACAAGTTCTTACAAGACTTGAGATTTTAATTCCACTTCAGCAACTGTTCACGATGTTTGTCGATGGTGTAAGAATCATGAAGCATGGAGTTCAACATGACATCAATATGAAAGATAAGGACGCAAAAGGAAAACAAACTGTGGGAAAGGAAAAAGAACTTTTAGGTCAACCAGCACCACCAAGAAGAAGCTCAATTTGTGAGTAATAATTAAATTATTTTTTGTCATGACATTAACTTCAATTACCATTAACAGCTCCTGTTGTCGAAGACGAATCAATATCCGATTCAGCTATTTCCGATGACGAACAAACGCCAGCTTCAAGACCTTCACAACAATTTTCAACAGATTCCGAAAATAATTTGACTTGTTGCATTCTCATGCTTGACATTTTATTGAAACAAATGGAACTTCAAGATGTGGAACAACACCAGGGAATCAACACGTCAGTTTGTGAAAACGTCTGTCGATTATTAAAATGTATGGTGACAGCAACAGCGGGAATTAAAACAATCGGTCCAGGAAGTCATGTTTGTTCGGAGAAGATTGAATGCTTAATTTGTGAAGCTTTCGTAATGTGGCATCAGTTGGCGACTAAAATTGTTCAATTTATGGCACCACGGAATCCAATTCGACCACCAGATGTAAGACTATTTAATTAAAAAGTTTATAATCAAAATAGGTACTGACTGAAATTCTGTTAATCTCAGCCACCTCCTGAGATTGAAACTTTTGATGATGAAAAAATTCCAGACGACAAAGACCACAAACGTGATCGTGACGTTTCCTTCTCAATGGCTGCACTTCCAATTCCTTTGGGCCCACTTGGCGGTTTGTCATCATTAGCAGGTCTGATATCTTTCAATTAACATTTCAAATACTTAACCATTAACTAACAAATCCAAATCATTAACCAACACACCACACCAACATGAGACTGTCGTCAAGAACACATTAACCAAATAAATTACTTTTGAGCTTTTTTCTATTAAATTCTAATAAAAATTTATGGTAAAAAAAGGAATTAAAAATTCTTAAATAAGATTTATGCTTAATAATTTTATATTTTCCAACATTCATTATAAGTTTCTAACTTTAAACAATTCAAAAGCTTTAAAATCATTTAAAAATTATAATTAATTGAAAGCTTGTAAATTTTTCATGACCTTAACATAAAATTCATTTCATTTATTTCCATTAATTTGTTTTTCCTATTTCCACAAAACAATTTAAAACACGCGCACACACTACACATAATATCACTGTAAAAAAAAAAAAAAAAACATTAAAAAAGATTAACTCTAAAAATCTCTTTCCAATTCCATTATTTGTGTATACTCTATGTGTGTTTCTTTATATATCTCATCATGGTAATGAAAAATATTGTGTAGATGGAGGAGAGAATATAATAATATTTGCAGGTGATTTTCTCATCTAAACCTTGAAGATAAACTCCCACGTGATTTATGTTGTGGGAGTAGTAAAATTTTTAAAAATATATGGAGTGGATATAAGTGATTTCTTTGCATAACTTTTTAGGCATCTTTTCTTTCTTTGTACTCGTATATAAGTATCAGAGCTAATGTGCTTGTCAATTGCTTGCTGTTAACTTCACAATATGAACAGTTAATGTGCGTGTGTGATTTTTCGTTTATAATTTTCTTTTATAATAAATTTCACTTTTAAAACTTAATTATTAATTCCTTATTTAGTAATTCATGTAACATGATGTACACTTACAAAATTTTCTTACTTTCTTGATCTTCTTCTTAAAAATATTAACTTATTTATATGAATCATTTAAAGAAATGTTTTACATTCTAAAGAAAATTATATTTTCACAACAAATACTAATTTCTAATTTAAAGTTTGAATTTTTGCATATTTAAAATAGTTTGAATTAAGTTTTGAGCTTTTGTAGTGACGTTCTGCTTTTGATCTGATGTCAACTGTTTTATTAATAATTTTAGGGCCTGTTCCAGTTGCGGCTCCGATACAAGAACAGCAGCCGTTCTCAATTGGAAACGTTTTGGTAAGTCCATTAAATGTGTCATAATTAAAATAAATTTATCAAAGCCAGTTTCATTAACGTGAAAAATCCATAATTTTGATTTGCCAAATTTCAATTAATTATTTCTTTTTATTTTAATTGATGTTGAATCATTAATTATTTTCGAAAGATAGATTAAAGAGAGGAATAGAGAATGTTGTTGATTTCATTTGAAATGTTTTCCAAAATTTAGGATTCACGTTAGTGAAATCAACACAAACATTGCGCAATTAACGAAATGAATTTCGAATTTTTTTGTAGATGCAAATGCCTCATGTTTGTTCAGTGAGTATACAGCACAACTAGCGCAATATTATTATTTGTATCAAATTAGAAATTTCAATTGTTTTTATTTGTTTTCAACCCGTAAAAATATTATTTTTCCGGTAGAGTCCATTAGCGAATTTTGACTTTTTTTTCTTAATTCATTTTATCATTCAGCTGCTGGCTAAAACAACGAAAAGATACACACAAAAAAATTGAAACTAAAAGAAACATTTTTATATTTTAATATTGATCCAAATTCGAGTTGTGTTTTCATCAGAAATTTTCTATTATTTTTAATTAAAATTTTATAGATGAATGAACACGAAAAGGACATTGCGAAATTTATTCAAGCTACAGACGAGGTAGACAATTAATCAGAACTCAGATTAAACGTTTAATCAATGTTTTCTTTTATAATTGATGGAGATAAACATGTTGATTCAGTTTTAAATAGTGTTCAATGTCGTAAATATGTTCAATGAGAAATAATATATCAAAACCTTTTGTCACACTCTCTCTCTATCATCTTTTTTCTGTCACTATCTCTTCATGTACTTTCGCTATCATATCAAAACTTTATTCTTTCAAATTTTACAATATATTTATTTGCAAATGAAAAAATATCTTGTACATATCTATAATAATATTTATGATGTTGTGTAAATACACGGAATTAAATTTGATTGACAAAGAAATGTCCTTGATGTTGTCATCAATATGAATATTTACAATTCACATTCCTTCACTACGAACAACGCATATAGAGCAAAAGAATTTTCTTAATCTGTTTAATTGTTCTTTACTATTTTAGTTCGTGACTTTACTTTTTTCTTTGCATAAACAAGATTTCTTCTCATCCGTGCCTTTTGCCAAATTATTTCTCTTTTATCTGTTTGTTGTTGGAAGTCTGTTGCTGAATTTTATGTTGACAATCGAAACTTAGCCATAAAGCTTGAAAATTAGAACGTTCTTTGACAAGTTTTCTTATCTCAGATTATGACAGCTACGGTTGAAACGGTTTCCGATCAGTTAGATCTTGATTTGGCTGCAATGATGCCATCTGAGAAGGTCGTGACTGCTGTTGCTCGTTCTGTCACTTTATCAGACGCTGACGTTGCACAAGCAACTGTTCAAATCGCCCGTCCATCGATTGTTGGAGCTGATCAAGATTCAGCTGACAATCCAAATTTAAGTTCTGATGAAAGCTCCGATGGCGACTTTTGGCATACTTCAGTCGGAAAGTTTAAATTCTCAATCGACCAACTTCCACAAACTTTGCAATTCATTCATCAACTATTGACTGAATTACCAAGCATTGACAAACCAGAGATCTTATATCAAGTCATACAATGTTTAAATGTTCTTGTTCTACATGGAGACGCTTTCACAAAAGCTTCTCGAGATCATCGTGGATTCTTTATTTGGTGCCAGGAAAATCTTTTAATCCGAAAGTAAGAAATCATTTATTGAACATTAAAATAAAAAATTATTTCTGAATATTTCTTAGTCTCTGGGAATGTTGCAACTCTGAAAATTCTCACATCTGTCAAGTTGGAGTTCCGTTGCTGCTACATTGCATCACATTACCTGTAGGAAGTGACACATTTTGGAAGGTTTTACAAGAATTTTTCAACCATACCGATTGGCGTGTTCGTTTTCAAGCTGTTGAACGTGTCACAGTCATTGCTCGATTTATGGACTCCACACCTTTGAGAACGGAAGTCAATTTACAAGCGGCATTAGCGACTGCTTTTTGTCATCTCATTGCAAGCATGGATGATATAAATGTTTATGTAGCGCAACGCGCAACTTTGTATTTGGGAACGATTCATGATTCAGCGATAAGGGTGGGAAGATAATTTCAATGATTTAATGATTCTTGTCTGATAAACATTAATTTCAGGCGCTTCTTTATTGTTTGGAATCACAATTCGACATGTTTATTGTCGATCGTCCCGTCGTTCTGCAATCTGTTTATCAACTACACAACTCGCTTTCTGATCGAAAGATCCTCACGTGGGATTTCTTCCTTTCAAGATTTGATACACTTTTCATCGAAGCTCAAGTTAATCTCGAGAAAAATGGCGATTTAGCATATCTTCGAGATTTGAGAAATTCTGAAAATGGAAGTGAAATTTTAACATCAAAAATTTCTAAAGCGAGAGAAGCTTTAAGTCAATCATCGGAATCATCAGGCTCAAGGAAGATGATAAAAACTTTGAGTGCTTCGTTTGGAAAATGGCAGTACAAGAGAACAATGTCAGCACCAGCAAATATTACGCCGAGACAAGAATCGAAAATCGGTAAATTTATCAACTTTCAATAATATGCAATTTATAAATTTTAAATTTATTTAAACTTTCAGAAAAAGAAAAAATCTACAATCGTCAAATATCCGCTCCACTACTTAAAAGAAAAACTTCACGCTTCGGATTGGGTCAGTTTTTATCTGGAAATACTAATCATGCTCATACAAATCATGCTTCTTCACCAAATCATTCTCATCAAAACTTACAAATTGCCAGCACAACTGGCAATAATCTTAATCATTTACATCCCAACAAATACAATCATCATCTGTCCCCATATCCGCCAAGTTCACCCGCTTTGACTCCCCATTCGCCAACATCACATCATTTTCATTTTCAACAACCGCCAAGTTCACCAATGCATCATCAAACGCCATTTGCACATCATGCTGGCGTCGCAACAGGTAAGTCTAGTGCATGAGTGTGTTAAAGACATTTGATGTTCTCTTCCTACTATTTATTCTATTTATTTATTTACTTATCTAATTGTTAATTCTCTCCTTTGCCTGTTTGAAATCACTTTTCTTTTTTAATTTATTATCTAACTTAACTAACAAAATAATTAAATAAAAAATCACTCCGGATCGCCATTAAAAGCTGTGTTGCAAGTCATAGAATTGTCGAATGACTTTACTTATGTAAGCCGTAGTTTGTAGAAGTAGCCATGAATCTCATCCTCATCTATCATTTCCTGTGACGTTGAAATAGTTTGAAAGCTTTGTAGATTCAAAGCTTTTTTCCCTTAAAGCTTTAAAAGCTCGGAATGGCTAAAAGTTTATATTTTATTACTAGATGGTCACATCGGGGGTGGCTACGATGACGTAAACTTTTCTGGAAATTTATTTAGAGTCATCGACCTCGAAGAATCAACCGACAAAGAAACAATCCACCTGTTGATTCACTTGTTGATGCAGTTCATGTCGCGACCGGATCTTGCTTTTCCAACTGAAGAAAAGCCAACATGTCGACTGATGGCAATCGTTTTGAAACATATTTATTTGTTACTTGGTTTCAATCAAAATGAAAGAATGTTTCAATTCAGTTCAGCAAGAATTCGTTGTTCATCAGTTTTCAATAGCTTCATGGCAAACTTACCGCAGTTCATGGATCAGAATCATGAAATGGGAGCGAATGAATCTTTGTTCAATTTTATTGTTCAACTTTTGATTTATGCACCATACCCGAACAACACAATACCAGCGACATTTGAAGTCATGCAAAACACTTCCTATTCGCTATGGTTCTTGGAGATTCAAGTGAGAAGAAATTGGTGAGTTGTCAACATTTTTCATAAAAAACTTTTTAATTTAAATTTATTTTCTTTAGGCTTATGACTTTACTTGTCATTCTCTACAAATACAACTTGAACACGATTCCAGAACCTTTGCTATCAAGCTTGATAAGAATTGTCATGATTTCTCTCGAAGGTCAATTCCATCAATGTCGTCGAATACCTACAACAATTCTTGTTCAAGATCTCCCACGACGACCTGATTTAAATCAATCATTTGGAGCAGAAGCTGATGAACGCGAACCAGGAAGTTTATCTCACGCCAAACAATCATCGCAGCTTAGAAAATTACACGATTCAAGCATTGAATGTGATGAAACTGAATCTGAATTGGTTGCAATTCCTGAATCTGATTTATCTGACAGCACTTTGCAAGGAAGTATTGATGGTGGAATGTCGGATGATTTACCACCATTGAAATCTGATGTTGTCAAAAAGAAGAAAGATTCGTATGATGACTCAAGAAAACCACAAAAATCTGTGCCAAAATCTCAATCTGTTGAGACAACAAAAAGTCTTTCTGAAGGTGTTCGAATGATGTTTTCATCAGCAATTTTGAGTCCACCTGTGAATGTGCAGAAAGCAATTGTCGTGACTCAATCTTCAACAGTTAAACCAGTTCAAAGTGCTGCTAAAGACATTTGTCCGTCAAGTACATCACAAATGGTGGCAAATGTTGCAAACAGTCAATTCAGAACAGCGAGGGCAGTTGCAGGTGAGAAACAGAAAGCAATTGTTACACCTCAGAATGGTTCAATAAGTCATCAAAATTCTTCATCGGTACCAAGAGCTTTGGGACGTCAACAAAGAATAATTGACACGAATGGAATTCAACAATCATCTTCATCAGGTTTGGATGACATGAAGAAAGGTCAATCTGCATATATTCGAGCTATTGAGAGAAAATCAAATTATTATGGATCACCAGAATCTCCTTTGTCAAAAATGGACATAATGAGTCCACCAGAAACTGACTTATCAACTGATGGAACTGAAACTTTACTCTCACCTTCTAGTATGAAGCTTGAAATTCCAACACCAGAAAGATTACTTCCAATTGGAAACATGGGAAAAGAAAGCGTCTCATCATTAGTTGATCGAGTGCGCGAAGTTTTATCAATTCCTGACATCAGTCATTTAAAATCTCAAGATCATCTTGATAGAAGTAATGACACAACTCCACCAAATTCATCGCGTGCCACATCACCCAGAAAACTCACCAAACAAGTTGCACTCATTGAGTCACCACCAAGTGCAAATGCAGCTGAAATTGCGCAGTCAATCATCAAAAAATCTGATCCGAAAAATGAATTAAATGTGAGAGAAGAAAAGCGTCAAACATTCCAGAAAGTTGGACCTTATCAAAGTACAGATGGTCGGTTAAGATATGCGGGTTCATGGGCACCACCGCAATTATATGACGATGAGTTTGATGAAGAAGAAGAATGTTCAATTCGAGCTAGTTACGTTAGCATTGACACAAAACCGGTAAGAATTTAAATTCAATTAATGTTTCGGATTGAGACTCATTCAAATATTTTTCAGAGCGCATTTCGTGTTGGAGATGATTGCATGAATGAACGATGCAGTGAATGTGGAGCTTTACGAGAACAGTACACTGATGAAGAGTTGGGATTGTTTATTGTTCTCCTTGGAACTTTTATTCATCGTGAACCAGCGCTTGCAGTTCCTTTTCTTCCAGACATTCTGGTTTTGGTCTCGAAAGTCGCAACTCATCATACATTTGCATGGCAGTACGAGTCAAATACACACTTACCTGGTGGTTCTCAATCAGTCGCTCATCAATTCATCAGATGTGTGTTACATCAACTGGCACCGAATGGAGTTTTCTATCAGATTTTCTTAACTCAGAATCCAGAAAACATTCGACAGAAGTTCTTTAAATGCGTGGCATTGGCACTCCTTGACTTTGTCGAACTCAACGTGGCTAGTCCCGTTCATCTATTGATGGAATCATTGAACAACAAGAAGACTTTACCTGTTGACATGCCAATTATAATGAGAAATCTTAGTGAATACTTACATTGTTTGCCAATTGAAGCTTTGAGTGTCCCCATCTGGTCATCGGCAGTTCAAGGAATTGAACAACTGTTCCGTCGAATTATTTTCATTCTACCGAGTTTAGATGAGGCTGAAAACTTGCTAAATATTATGGTGTCGGTTTTGAAGATGCCAAGTCTACCGAAAGGTATCTTAGAACCTTTTTCAAAAGTCTTCAGCTTTGCTATTCAAAATCTTCACTTGAAACATAAAGTTGTTCATGAACTTTGCTGTTTGAATAGTCGAGCGTTTTCAAAAGAACGTGACAAATATCAACTTGCAAGACAAATTGCTTTTGAACTTGTTCAATCGTTGAAGTTTAAAACAAACATTCCCGATCATAACTTGTTGCTGCTTGTCGGAGTTATTCTTCAAGATCTTGGTGGAAGTTTACCAAGGGGAACTGTCGATGGTTTACCAACAAATCCGCCAATGTTTACAAATAACACTGCAGATTGTATGCGACAATATCTCAACGATGTTCTTGAATTCTTGGCTGACTTCCATACACTCAGCAAGATAAAAAATTTCAAAAATGGTTCTCAATCTACGGGCCTGAGTGAAGACACTCTTGGTGGGGTTTTGAAAGGATCAATTTCACAATATTTAGCGTTGGAAATGTCAAGAGGAAATTCCAAAGAAAATCGAGCTGTTGGAAGATATTTGCCATGGCTTTACAATGCGCCAACAACATTACAACAAGGCCCCAAAGAATTTACTGAGTGCGTGTCACATATGCGTTTGTTGTCTTGGCTTCTAATGGGATCACTGACTCACACTGCACTTCAAACCCATCGAAGAGATCACATTGGACAACAACATCATCCAGCACATTTCCATTTGCAGCAACAGACTACACATGCAATGGCGATGCCAATTCAGCAAGATGCAAGTTGTCACATTGCTGGTAAATTCAAATTTTTAACATTCGAAAGTTTTTTTTTAATCAATTAAATTATTTTTTATTAGATCACATTCAAACAATTTTCACTGGTTTTGTCGAACAATCAAAGACGTCAATTCTTCACATGTCATCGCTGTTTCATGCTTTCACACTTTGTCAATTGTGGACAGTTTATTTAGAGAAGATTTCGGTTTATTCGAATGACAGCGTAACAACTTCAATTTTATTTGAATTTTGGGTGAAGGTGACGCCTTGTCTATTGCAACTGGTCTCACATTCAAAGTTATCAGAAATGGTCAACTTGCATTTCTTAAGTCTTCTCGAAGCATTGAAAGAAACACGATCGACAATTTTATCAAAACTTTTGCCTCTTTGGAGTCCACTGTTGTCATCAAAGAATCTTTCTGGAACATTACATGTTCGTCTTCAGAACTGTCGTGACGTTGCACCAAATCCTGAAGAAGTTGATTTGCATGCAAGCGAGGCGCTACTTAAATGGCTACAAAGACTGCAATTTAAAATGGCACAAATTGAATTGCAATCATCACAAGCCACAACACAATTTTATTCAATATAAGCTAAATCAATGTTGAATGTTTTTTGTAGAAAATAAAAATTTAGTAAAATGTTGAATTCTTATTGATTTCCGTCATCGTCTTCGTCTTGATCTGAAAACTTTTCTTCATTTTCGTCCGATTCTATATCATCAATGATTGAAGAAGCTAAACGATATTTATGCATGTCCGAAACGACGAGTTTCTTCGTATTCACGATTGATTCGTTTGATTGTACTCCTAATTCTTTGATTTTAATCGCAAGCCTTTCAGCAGCTTGTTGTTCTTTTAACTCTTTCATTTTTTGACGATGTTGATCCTCAATTTCAAGTGATTCCCGAATCGTAAGAGATTTCACACCACATTTAATAACTGGTGGGGTGGCAGCTGTATTGTCACGAACAGTTTTTTTGCTTTCAGCTTCCAGAGATGTCGAGGAAGAGTCAAAAGTTTTTGGTTTTGGCTTGTACGGTAAGAAACGTGAAGGCGGATCAATGTTTTCTTTTCGACATACATAATTGAGAACAGGATCAAAAACTAATTCTGAATTTCTAATTTCGTCAGCCTCTTTTAAATCTTCTTCTGTAATTAATGGCTTATCAGCATCACTTTCCTTTGAATTTTTAATAATTTTCTGATTATTGTTGACGCTATTGGATGAAGCCATAATAGCTAAAGGGTCTTCGTCGTCATCACTATCTAAGATATCTTTTGAGATTATTTTTTTATCTCTCCATTCCATGTTATTTAAATCGTTGGTATTGAGTTTAAGGGATGAAAGAAGATTTGATGTCATTTCAATTTCATTTTTCAATTCCAACGCAGCCAGCACACGATCATAAAGATCCTTAATCTTTTTACCTTTGTCAGGAAGCTTGTTAAGACGACCTCTACAATTATTATAAAATATTATTGACATTTTCAATATGAGAAATAAGAAATTAAAACGAACTTGTTTTCCAATAATTTCTCTTGACGACTTTTCAAATCTAGAATCTCTCGCTTTGATAGTTTCGTAAGATCTTTATCAAGAGCATATTCTTTAGGCTTTGCAATAACACCAGGAACTCTGTTTAGTGGCGGATTCTGTGGAAAATTCATTTTAAATAGCAAATTATGAAATTCGCGGGTGTTTTGTTTACTGTTGGAGTCTAAATATGCAGAGGTTGCTCAGCCTGCTCAAGCAAAATAAAGTGTTCAGCTGAACAATTTTGAAATTACAATTTCAGTTACAAATTGATGTTTGTCAACAGAAAATCTTTTGGGAAGGAATAAATTAATTTATGTTGATACTTTTTAGCCTTTAAAATGTCCTATTACTATTGTACCATTTAAAATGTTTATTTATACACGTTTATTGCTCTTATTTATAAAGCTTTAATAATTTTGATTTTATTCTAAGCAGCTAATAGGAGAGAAATATTTTTATCTGTGCACTTGTTTATCTTACTTTGTGTGTTAAACAGACGAAATGAAAATTAATCATTTTCTTAATATTTATTGATTTAAATCAACGATTAATTTTCAAATTGCCTTCTGATTTTTACTTGATAATTGAAATGTTCAATGTTACAACGGAGACAAATCTCATCATATTTTTTTTTTGAAGTTCTGAGTGAAACAAAATTATTTTCCATTGTAGCATTGAGTGTTTATTAAAAATAAATAAGAAATGAATTTCTAAGTAAAACTATATATTATTCAAATGCTCCTTAATCTCTCGAAAGTGTAAGTAAAATATTTTTATAAGTTTCCTTAATATGGAATGCTTTAATAAAATAACAGAACGGAGAGTGTTTCATTTTAATAAAATTATCACAATAAATATTTAACATAGCCAAGGTGAAGTTTCTTGAAGAAAAATTAACCTTTGCATACTTAATTGAATTATTTAGAATTTTAAAAATACTTGCAATGATAATCAGGATATTCTAAACATTATTACTTGTAACTTTATGACTATTTTGAATTCTTAAATAATCCTGATAAAGCCTTCTCGCTTGGCCAAGAACTTTTGTGACATTATGTTTGCGAACCATCTTATCAAAGTGCATTGCCATTTCGTTGTAATCCATTCCACTTCGCATAATATAATCGCGATGTTGAAGCATTAATGTTAAACAAAGGAACATAAGAAATGGATTGCCATTTCCGAATTCAGAAGGAGGTGGCAATTGAAGTTGTGAATTAATTTTATTTTGTGGTGTTATCACTGCCCCACTTTGAGCATTTAAAGTTGTAACTTCTGAAGCTTCTTCACAGGAATTTATCATTGACATCTTTTGTTCTTTCGAGTCTTTAGATTCATCATTCTCTTCTTCCTCTTCTTTTGCATTTAATTGTTTAATCTGCTCGAAAAATGGATTTGTGTTGTTTAATCTCATATTCCATTCCCAATTTCTTTCTTCTGAATCAGATTCCGAATCATTTGCAGTTGTTTGACAATCTTTTGACGGTAATTTCTCGTGATCATGTTCAATATCAATTTGTTCATCAGGCGTTGTTGCTGGTTCTAGATCTGGTGATATTTCATCAACAACATTAGCTTCAAGAAAATCTGATGACGTATGGAGTGGATTTTTCCAGATGAAAACTTCATTTTTTGTGTTATTTGCTACATCAAAAAGATTTGAATTTCCATCATCGATTGTCGCTATGTTTGGCGTTGGCATTTCTTCTTCTACATTGCTAGTTTTTTCAGCCTTTATCTCACTCATTGCTTCACGTGAATTTTCACCAACTGTTAACTGATCGCTGTTGTCGCTACTTTTACTCCTTGCGAAGTTAAGAAATTCATTGAAATTTTTAACAAGCTTAACATTTGCTGGTGGAACATTAGCAGGATCGTAATCTTCTTCAAGTTTCTCAATTGTTTTAATTATTCCGATTTTACTTGACATGAGATTCTTTTTTAATTCTGACAACGCATCGGTGATGGAATTTCTCTTAATTATAGCTTTCATTTCAGTTGAATTATCAGAACCTGTCGGAAGATCAGCTTCTGAACTATCAGAATAAAGAAACGGATTTTTCTCTTCAGAAATATCATCAGTTGATTCAGACTTGCTTTTGACGTCATCGCAAGTTGACAATTTCTCTTCACTTTTCGATTCTGAATGAAGTTTTTGAAGTTTTGTTTCATCTAAACTTTTGTGACTCAATGTGCGATTCTTTCTGTGGCTTCCGATGTTAGTATCATCAAGACTGTGATTTAATCGTTTAGTAACTCCAAGTTTGACAGAATTTCCTGAGTTTTGTCTTCGAATAGCGCAAACTGTCGTGTATGGACTTTCATTGTTAAGAAGTGCGGGACTTATGACGGCAGGAACTTCCGCTTGAACAGCTTCAAATTCTTTCTCAAAAAGTTTCAATTCTTTTTCTGGAGCATCAATTGGCAACGATGACCACATAATTTCCATCATCCTTAATGAATCTTCAAAGGCAAATTCACGTTTCATTTCTAAAAGCAACCAACGATAACAGAAAAGCAAATCATCAGCTTGATGATGTTTAAGATAATTATAGAAGTCGTTATCATAATATTGAAGTGACTCCGATAAATGTGCAAACTTCTTTGTCATTGCAATCCCGTCAATCATAAAATTGCATTTGATTCGAGACATCAAAGCACAAAAGCAAATGTAAGCTTGAGCTTCATCATCCATTGTGACTAATAGTGGACTGGCCATGTCACTCATACCTTGGCAATAACTAACAGAAGGATGATTAAGCGCAAATGTTGTGAGAATGTTGAATAAAGCTGCGATGTTTTTATTATCGTCATGACCAGCGTAAAATCCGTGATGTCTGTCTGTTCGAAGAACATCCTTTCGAACCATGCTGGTGACATAAGATAATTCGCCTCTAACTGTTGTTCCCTTATCCTTGACTGCTGTTTGCCAAACATCTCTTAATTTATAATATTCAGCAGATTTCTTCTTAATGTAATCCATTCTTTCTTTTCCTGTCAACCCAGATGGGTAAACATTTAAAATGTGTTTCCAAACAACTCTTCTTAAACTTGGATCGATTCCTCCCATAAAAATTACTTTACGTAGTTCCATTTGATGAATGATTTGGCCAACTGAATCACAATAATAACGAAATTCACTGTCTGACAAAGGACGTCTTTGTGACTCTTGTAAAGATGGATCATCAACAAAGTTTAAAACTCTTGAAATCTTTTCNGTGGCTAAACAATGGAGTCCGTGGTGGCTCAACGCATCAGTCCGTCAGTAGCTAAACCATGGAGTCCGTAGTGGCTCAACGCATCAGTCCGTCAGTGGCTAAACAATGGAGTCCGTGGTGGCTCAACGCATCAGTCCGTCAGTAGCTAAACCATGGAGTCCGTAGTGGCTCAACGCATCAGTCCGTCAGTGGCTAAACAATGGAGTCCGTGGTGGCTCAACGCATCAGTCCGTCAGTGGCTAAACCATGGAGTCTGTGGTGGCTCAAAAAAAAAAGAAATCGATACGAGAATGATTCATTGTGAAGCAGCGATGAGAGACTTTCAACCCTAAGAAATGTCAGAATCTTGTAGAAGTAAAATGATCAAAGTTCAACGACTGTTTCATGATCAAAGCGCCTAGACATGACGTCAAAACGGTCAAGCATTCATGGAAACGGCAAACAAGGACTTTCGGATCAAAACAAAGCTTCAACAATACAAAGAAATTCAACAATCTCAACTTAGAAAGACGTTCTCAATGTTCTCGCAATGATCATCAAAACATAACAACAACAAGAAAAAAAAAAAATAGTAAAATTAAATAAAAATGTTCCAATTGACGTTCGTCGAGGAAGAACAAACAAAAAAATGAAAGGCAACTTTGCAAACACAATTCAAATTTTCAAATTCCAAATATTTTTTAGAAAACTTAAACTCCAAATTCTTCAATCCGAAATCAAAATTTTAAAATAATTTTCCATTGAATTCATTACCAAAGCAGTAAATTTTTATAATCAAAATCAAAATTCTTTTCAAAATTCAATAAAACCATTTAGAAACTGGATTCATTTATGACTTTTTATTGATCTTATTTTGTTTCACAGTTTACTTGTTGATTCATTAAGACGTCGTTGAGGTAAAGGTCAAGGTCATCGCAAGCATGCTGAAGGAATCGAAACAAATTTAAACACTTGTTGATCTTCAGCTTTTAAGAATTTTATCAATATTCTTTAATTAAAATTTGTTAATGCATTAAAGCGTTAAATTGAATATCTTATGGGATTTCCAACTATCCACATACGTGATGAACTCATGAAATCAATTTGATAAACATGTGCGAACTCAAGCGAGAAGAAAAAAATAATTTTAATGCATCACTCATAATTATGCATGTTTAAAGTATTTGTAAATAAATTTATAAGTTGCTCAAACATATGATTGGCTCTAATTGTTATTCAGCTATCAGAATAAAGAAACGGATTTTTCTCTTCAGAAATATCATCAGTTGATTCAGACTTGCTTTTGACGTCATCGCAAGTTGACAATTTCTCTTCACTTTTCGATTCTGAATGAAGTTTTTGAAGTTTTGTTTCATCTAAACTTTTGTGACTCAATGTGCGATTCTTTCTGTGGCTTCCGATGTTAGTATCATCAAGACTGTGATTTAATCGTTTAGTAACTCCAAGTTTGACAGAATTTCCTGAGTTTTGTCTTCGAATAGCGCAAACTGTCGTGTATGGACTTTCATTGTTAAGAATTGCGGGACTTATGACGGCAGGAACTTCCGCTTGAACAGCTTCAAATTCTTTCTCAAAAAGTTTCAATTCTTTTTCTGGAGCATTAATTGGCAACGATGACCACATAATTTCCATCATTCTTAATGAATCTTCAAAGGCAAATTCACGTTTCATTTCTAAAAGCAACCAACGATAACAGAAAAGCAAATCATCAGCTTGATGATGTTTAAGATAATTATAGAAGTCGTTATCATAATATTGAAGTGACTCCGATAAATGTGCAAACTTCTTTGTCATTGCAATCCCGTCAATCATAAAATTGCATTTGATTCGAGACATCAAAGCACAAAAGCAAATGTAAGCTTGAGCTTCATCATCCATTGTGACTAATAGTGGACTGGCCATGTCACTCATACCTTGGCAATAACTAACAGAAGGATGATTAAGCGCAAATGTTGTGAGAATGTTGAATAAAGCTGCGATGTTTTTATTATCGTCATGACCAGCGTAAAATCCGTGATGTCTGTCTGTTCGAAGAACATCCTTTCGAACCATGCTGGTGACATAAGATAATTCGCCTCTAACTGTTGTTCCCTTATCCTTGACTGCTGTTTGCCAAACATCTCTTAATTTATAATATTCAGCAGATTTCTTCTTAATGTAATCCATTCTTTCTTTTCCTGTCAACCCAGATGGGTAAACATTTAAAATGTGTTTCCAAACAACTCTTCTTAAACTTGGATCGATTCCTCCCATAAAAATTACTTTACGTAGTTCCATTTGATGAATGATTTGGCCAACTGAATCACAATAATAACGAAATTCACTGTCTGACAAAGGACGTCTTTGTGACTCTTGTAAAGATGGATCATCAACAAAGTTTAAAACTCTTGAAATCTTTTCCATTTGATTCATAATAAGTCCAGGCAGTTTATTTTGGACATATTTTTGTCCTGCACCAATTGATTGCTGAAAATTACTACTCATGACTGTAAGAGCTGATGATGATGATCCGTTGGCATCCCAATCAGTTGATGGTTGATTAAAAGGTTTCACATCTATTTGAAGATTAAGTGTAGGCTCTGAATTGTTTGCAATCGCTGTATTTCGAGCTCTAATGAAACAAATATTATGATTTTATTAAGAAATGGTTTTTGACACATTTACTGACCTTAAAAATGCGGCATCAAGATCCCAATCACTGAAAATTATTAGTTGCTCATCAGTCTTTGTATTTGGGTTAATAGTTCTATAAGATATTCCAAAATCGGTTTTCAAATCAAATGCTTTTGCTAAAATCGAGTAGAGTGTTTCCAACGAAGTAATTTGTGGATCGACGCTAAACTTCCTGAACTCTTCCGCAAGACCATTTTCGTTCAACTACAGAAACGGTGCTTAAGTTTAAAAAAAAAAATCCATGTTTACAATACTTACTGTTACTTTAACACGTACTGCTTGTGCTCGAGATGCATACATTTTTGTGAGACAATTAACTGAAGAAAATATACAAAGAAAAAGTTCATAAAAAACTCATAATGTTGTCAACATTTATTGTTAAATGAAATTTCTTTGAATTCTCCTAATTATGAAGATTTTTATTCTTTCGTCGTATAATAGATATTTCACAAATAAGATTACCTAAGTTTTTTTGTGAAGAACTTTGAAATCTCCGAATTCCTTTGCTTTAATTTATGTTTCAGCAAAGAAAATTGGAAATCATTCGAAAAAAAGATTTTTTAACAAATTGTGATTGAAATTGATCAAATGTTTATGTCCAAACTTTGATAATTTACTTTCAACTTGTACATTAGAATTTAATAAAACAACGTTTAACTAATTCCATAATAATTTTCACAATTTTTAATAAATTCTGTTTACTTTTAAAGCTGAGCGCTTTCTAATGTGCAGGGTTTTTTTGTCGTAATAATTTAGAGGGGCTCCGAAAGGGATGAAGCTACGCTAAAAACTTTTCTCTTCCTTCTGGAAAAATCTTGCAAAAGCGCTTGCTACTGCAGGTAAGAATTTTTATTATTTTATTGGCTTAATGACGTTATTTAATATTCTTAATATAATATAAACGCAAAAAACACCATAATCTACATAATAAATATGAAATTCGCTGTTTAAAGTATCAATTTTAATTACAATATGAGTTTTCTTAATTTCAATAAAAAATGGCGGATATCTTTTGTCTTTCGCGAGAATTTTGAATTTACTTCAATAAAATTTCTTTATTTCTGTTTTTAGATTTTCCTTGAGCATACATCTACATGTCATGGAAGTTTACGTGACATGGGATGGAAGCGGTGAGGTTATCAAATATCAATGATGATCTTCATTGATAGATGATATTGTTGTCCCTGCATAGGATTTCTGTGTAGCGATAATAACTACAAAGTTTTCTATTCTGGTGAAAATGATTTCTTGATTTGAGAAAATCTGTCCCGGATGTAATTGATGGTTGATAAAAGTTTCAGTTTCCTAGGAACAAACTGTCCCATCAAAAGCTTTGTAGGAATGCACCTCATTCCGCAACAATGCAACAGTGTGTACAGTTGTGTACAGTGTGTTGTATTGGAAGTTTTCTCCGTAAACTAGACTTACAAACGTAGAATTCCGGAATCGTCGGGAGTCAAATCAACGTCGTGATAGCTCAACAATGGCTCATCACACCAGTCCGTCAGTGGCTAAACAATGGAGTCCGTAGTGGCTAAACAATGGAGTCTGTAGTGGCTAAACAATGGAGTCCGTAGTGGCTCAACGCATCAGTCCGTCAGTGGCTAAACAATGGAGTCCGTGGTGGCTCAACGCATCAGTCCGTCAGTGGCTAAACCATGGAGTCTGTGGTGGCTCAAAAAAAAAAAGAAATCGATACGAGAATGATTCA